>CABEGB010001376.1:85150-128133 GCA_901521435.1 Crematogaster levior
CAGCGGTCTTATGCTATGCTTATGCTTCGTTATGCATTTTGTGTGCTATAGGCCATTCTTTTTAAATAAAATAATATATTAAAATTTATTATTAACTTAATAAGCTCTTTCTTGTGAGTGAAAGAAAAATATGATTGTTTTGATTGTTTTTGTGTTTGAGAGAGAGCTACTTTTTTATTTATAAGTTAGATTACTGTGCAATAAGACTACGTTAAGTGACCTCTGTATTATCTGTGATATGTATACTTACACGCATAATGGGGATTTATTATTGAATAAATAATGTATAAAACATACATTAAATGAATGCATAATAAACAATTAAATATAAACAATTAATATTGATTACTCTTTTAACATTTTATTACTAATTCTGAATGATGAAAAGAACGTCAAAATTATGTCATTATGATATCAATATAACGTCATAAAAATATCGAAAATTTATGCAGTTTGACATCATTTTGACAAACTAAAATTTGATTATATTTTGATATAATTTTGATATCATTTTGACTTTTCTGTTCTCCTTGAGATGTAAAATACAAAGAATTACTTGATAAAACTTTTATTGTGACATTAAAAAATTTTAATTTTGTTATAAATATTTTCAAAAAGTAATTAGTAAAAAAATTTTACATGCAGACATTATTTATAAAAGAATTCATGTTTTATATTTTATGTAGTTTTTATTTTATTTTTGATTCTCCTTACAACATTCTTAATAATAAAACTGAACAAAATATTTACGATTTAAGTATGAGAGAAAAGATATTAATACATAGCCTGATGGAGTCAAAAGTTAAAAAATATGAAAAATATAATAAATAATAAATAATAAATGATAAAAAATATTAAATAAATAAATAAAGAGAGAAAAGATATGAATACATAGCCCGATGGAGTCAAAAGTTAAAAAATATGAAAAATATAATAAATAATAAATAATAAATTTATAAATAATAAATGATAAAAAATGATAAAAAGTATTAAATAAATAAATAAAGCCACCACATATAAATAAAGGGTCTTGAAATATAAAATTGCCTCATTGGCAACCTTTTAAGTTCGCCGTAGATGATGCATTTCTTTGTTGTTTGATTTGTTAAGCCAACGCACATCACTCTGTGCTACGACTGCCATTATACCTATATATACATATGTAATACTTATAAAAATAGTCAAAATTTATATGTTATATATAATATATATAATATATAATATGTTAGCTGTAACTTACATCACTTCCAAAATTTCTTGTATTTTTTTAGTAATTTCAATTCTTTGATTTCTTTCTTTTATTTCCATTTCCAGTTTTGCTTCCCGTTCTTTTCTTTCTATTTCAAATTGTTTTTCTAGGAGTTGTATTTTTCTTTTTTCTAAATGGTATAGCCGGATTAATATGGGAAATCTGCCCCCGCGGCTTTTTTGACTCGCACTCAGGGGATCGATTTGGTGTCGAATAAAAATAATTCACCTCAATTTTTAGCTTTTTAACTCAAACGGTTTTCGAGATTTTCAAAAAAACCTGTTTTTTCGATTTTATTTTTATTTTTATAGTAAAATTCAAAATTAATTAATGATGATTTTTTTTCTAATTCTTAGGAGTCTAAGACATGAAAAAATAATATAATCATGATTCTTAAACGAAAAGCCGATTTTTAGCGGAGGAAAGAAAATTAAAATATTTATTTTTTTAGTCTTTGTGAAATATGTCACTCACCAAAAATCGTCAGAAAATGTCTTTTATACTCCTTGACACTCGGGAATTTTTTTGAATTTTTTGAAGTGGTGGAACAATATGAAAAAAATTAAAAACTCATTTTTTTCCAAAATCTCGCGTTTTAACTCACTTATATTTTTTTTTAGTTTGAAAAAATGCGTAGAAAATATTTTTTTACTTCAAATTCACAATGACATTGTTTATCACACATTTTCAATCATATTGCTACACAATAATTACTTAAAGACTATGTTTTTGAAAAATTCGCGCCTAGCTGACGCATTATAACGCCATCTACTGGGATTTTCAGTAACCAGCAGTCATATTCTTCTAACGTTTCGCTTATTTAGATAGCCTAACAATAAACTAGTCTTTATTGTTGATGTCATTGTATGTATTAAATTGCAATTAACCCATAAATAATTTCAGTACATTCATATTGAGTCTATTTTTACGTTTTACGATCAAATAACTCTGAAATATAATTGTTTTTATTTTATCTCTTATCATTATCATAAGATATTATTTTCTATGGTTAAATAGTGCTACAGTTGTAGTATTACAACCACTTAAGTAAGTAAAGTTTTATATTTAATCTGTTTATATATTTGTAAATTCCTAATACATAATTCAAATCTTTATTTCAGAATGGATTTTGAAAAAAAATGCATTAATTGTAACATATATTTGCGTAAAACAGTTGGGTATAAAAAAGTTATTATGACAATTGATGAGGCTAATGTTGCGACAGAAAAAATTGGAAAAAGAGTCTTTATTAATGATACCTTTTGTAGTAAGTGTCGAATTATTTTAACAAGACCATCTATACTTAAGAACACTGAGGATTCATCTGCAGATCGAGTGAGTATCGAAAGCCAGCCAATGTCTCAGTCCTCATCCACTACTGTTTCATCTGTGTCATCAACTGAAGATCCTTCATATGTTATTGAAGAAAAAATGGAAGAAGAATTAGAATTTGTGGAGTTAGGTTTTCCTCGAATCATTGCGACTCACAAATACTGTTGCATTTGTGGATCATCAACAAATATTACAATAGTTCCGTTTGAAGCACGCAAACAAGTGTTTTCCAGAAGATGACTTTTTATTCCCGACGGAAATCGGTGTTGTAAAGACCATCTTATAAAAAAACGGTTCTACGATGAAAACATTAACAATTTTCGAATTTATTCGAATACCAGTGTATTTGAAGTTCATGATTTGGAAAAATTATTTGGGCAGCTGGCTATTGGTACTGATTCGTCTCTAATTGATAAAATTAGAGATCACTCGTTTTCAGAAAAACAATTAGAGGTATTCACGAGCCTTACCTGGGAAAAATTGATAAAACTTCGTGAACTGTTAACGTCGATGAGAAGTTCAGTGAATCGTAATGTCATTCAAGCTCTTGTTATTTTTTTATTCAAACTACGAACCGGAAATTCGAATGCAGTAATATCTTCTGTTTTTGGATTAGCTCGGGAACAAATGGTATCCGACTACTGTAATGAAGTAATATCTTCGTTTGAAAAAGATGTTTTGCCTCAGTATTTTGGAATTAATGCTATCAGTAGGGAGACATTACTCACTAATACGTCAAATACTGCCAAAAAATTGTATCAAATAAAAGATGACCAGTTGATATTCATTTGCGATGGAACATATATTCGTCATCAAAAAAGTGAGAATAACGAATACCAAAGGAAATCATATTCTGGTCAGAAGAAAGTCCCTCTGTGCAAACCATTCACAATATGCACTACAAATGGTTTCGTTATAGATATGCTTGGGCCATATACAGCTAATATGAACGATGCTGAAATTATGAGAGTCATCTTAAATGATCCTGATGGTCTGATTAAGTTGCTGAAAAAAGATGACATTATTGTAGTTGATCGTGGCTTTCGTGATGTGATTGCATACTTAGAAGAATTAGGGTTCAAAGTGCTAATGCCTGCTCTCAAAGGAAAACGCAATCAGCTGACTACAGATGAATCAAATGAATCCCGTTTCGTTACCAAAATTCGTTGTAGTAGGGGAGCCCAGAGTGCTAAATGCTGCTTTCCTCCAGCCCTTTAAAGACCTATAGGATCGTAAAGATTAGATACTAAAAACAAAAAAAGTTTATGTGATGCAAACCTTTTTAGTGGTGGGGGGAGCGTGTATAAATTTTCAAAAATGTAAAAAAAAATGGTTACAAAAAAATCTTCAAGCGCGTCAGTGTTCGATAGCGTGAACGATCTACGAAGTCCTGTTTACAGAAGGATATTAGTCTGACGAGTTACTTGTTGCAGGTAGCTGTATTAAGAGGTAGAAATTGGGGAAAAAATTTTTTTTCTCGGGCTTGTCAGAAATTTAAAAGAGATGTTAATTAAACTATAAAAAGTATTCTATTTTAAAGACTGACGATTTGGACGTGACCAAAAGTTTAAAGTCGATTTCTGAATATGTAAAAAAAAATCGTAACATTGAAATGCTTGTGCGCGTCAGAATTTTATACAAGTGGTTCAGTTCGATATTCTAAAGGTGTTAACTCTTAATCTGATGATTTTGTAAAGGATTTTTTTTAATCTGACAATTAAAAATAAAAATTTCCTTTTTTTCATTTTTTATTATTAATTTTTTCGTGAATTAAAAATAACAATACTAAAGAGAGGAAATATGTGTTAAAAAAATAAATATATATATACATATATTTTATATATTTTTATTTAATCTTCTTCGTCTGTTGAATCATCCTGGTACTGGAAGTTCAGATCAGTTTCATCATTTTCATCTACATCTTGCGTATCTGTAACAACAAATAGTTATGATCTTAACAATCTTTTATTTATCATGTAACATTATCACAGCAATAAAAACATACCAGAATCCGGAGTATTTCCAAAAATCTCAGGTGTTACTACAATATCTTCGTACGCTTCTGGCAGCTGATTTCCAGTGAACCAAACCATCGACAATTTTCCATCGACATTCTTCCACCCGAAGTCTATTGGTGACATTTCACTAACTATACGAAAATGTGCATTTCTCCAAAGACATGCGATGTACTTTGTTCGTAACAAATGTTGCCGTAGCTCTGACTGACATGGTGGTAGGTTACAAGCATCGTAATTGCGGACATTTAATGAGAAAGGCTGTGTAGTATCGGAAACTTTGTATGTTTTATTAAAAATTTCAATTCTAGCTCGATTGACATCAGCTATTTTTTTTAAACCGTATAAGTGGCAAATAAAAGATTCCATTGTCAAAAATAATTCATCAATTGTGTACGTTTCCGAACCTAAGTTAGCAAAAGCTTTTAGAAAAGTTTCAGATCCCATCATTATGTCCAACGGTTTTTTTTTACCTCGTCTATAAAAAGCTGGGTTATAATCACATCCTGTTAACGCATGTAGAGCAGGTAATGCTTGTGAAGCTAATAAGCCTAACTCTTCAAAAAGAGCAGAAACATCTATATATCTGCGTGCATTACCGACTCCAAGATCAATCCATATTCTGACTTCTGCTTGCAGATGCTCCATATTGGCCAACATTATCACAGCAATATCGGTATCAGACGTTCGAATTATAACAGTTGCATCTTTTTTAATTTGACATGTGAAAAAAACGATTTTTGTATCTGCTTCTTCATGGTCTTCACAGGACAAATCGTAATCAATGTTTCGCGTAACTGTATTATCAGTAACAGAATAAACGTAACATAAATCGTGATTTAGATATATTGTTTTATTACCGATAATCGAAGCCATCTCATCATCAGCCCAATGATCTATTAAAATTTAACGAAAGCTTCTTTAAACTTGATATTTTTCAATTCTTTTGCAAAGTCCGTAGTTCTCGTTTGTTGTGGTCCAGTAATCTTGAAATCCTTATTGTCTATAGTACCTCGAAGAGTATGTTCACAATCTTTTATTGACGGTGTAAAATAGCGATCAAAAATAATAGCTATGTGACTAGCTGAATTACTGACAAGACTTTGAAGAATTTTTTTTGACAAATCCCCAAAACTGCGCGGCACTTGTTTAAAAGTATTGAAGAAAAAAAAGCCATCTACAATAAAATAATCAAATTGTTGCGGTGGTTGTTCCATTTCTTCAACTTTTTTTTCTAATTCTTGAATCAGGACAGACTTAACAGTTTTGTTAATAGAACCATCAATATGACATAGCGATAACGGGACAGGAGTTATTGGGAAACAAAGTACTTTATCAAGATCAAGCTCAGTATCAAGTGATAAAGCCAGTAAACGTCCAAATAAATCGCGTTGCAATTTAACTTCATGAACTTTTTGTCCAATTTTAATCGTTTTTTTTTCTTCGAGCTTGCAAAAGTCAACACAGAATTTTTTTTCACAGATTTATGGAACCTACTAAAATCCATGTTACATTCTGCGATGAATTGATCGCGCAAAAATTCTCCGGATGACATTGCATTTACTAAACTAATCGCAATTTCTGGAGTGGTAGCTTGTCCTGTCGAAATATTATATAATTGATCCTTGTCGAATGAGGGGGAGAACGGGTTAGCGGCTTGTTTAATACTTTGTAAGAAAGCTTCCATATGTTCACGATTTTTCTTCGTTCGATCTGGCTTCAAATCAGAAGCAATGTCCTGTTGATCCTTGTTTAATCCAGCACGAGCTAAAACGTGCGATATTATTCGCGTTCGACCCCCGTGATTCCTCGCCCAACGTTGTCGAGCAGAAGTGGAACTTGCTAAATTTACGATTCCAGTGAGTCGACGTGCTGCCTCTCCGTTAATCGTCTGCTCTAACGTCAAATCAACCGGGATTCTAGAAAAAGGTTTTGCTGTTCTCCGGATACCGAATGAACCTTTTGCAACTTCATCTCGGAGGCCTGGATGAGAGTCATCTAAATGGTGTAGTTGGTTTATATAATAAACTAACCACCGACTATAATTGGGTTGATTGTAATAAAAAAAAAACATACTATTTTTCCGAGAGCATAAAAGTATAGATCTAAATCCCCGATTCTAATACTTCTAATAAATACATGATAAAGATTTATTAAATCAATATACATTGCATAGTATTGAGCAGTTTTTCCATGTTTGCCTTCTAACGTGTCTGTTGTGTATTGATCATACTGTTGAATTACTTTTTCGGTTTCAGTATGTTGTATTTGTGGAAAGGTGTCTTTATGTTCCATGAATGTGGTTAAATATTCTATTACCGAGTTTTCGATGGTAATACTTTTATTTTCCAAAAATGTTTCAAAATGTAATTGCTGGAGTGCTATTGCTATTAAAGAATGTAGTCGTTTACACCGATTGTAATTTTTCCAGCAATAAAACCTGGCACTGAACCGTCAGCAATTAGGTTACATTCGGTCATAATATTAGTTAATCCGCATTCTTCAATAAATGTTCCAACTGCCTTGAAAAAAGCCATCTCAGTATGGAAAGCCCCCATGTGAATAAAAATATTGTCAAATTTTGGTGACTCTTGTGTTTGTATGCAATAACTTATTCTTGCAATGGCTAAATCATAGGTGATCTGAATATATGGAGCATGACATTCTTTTGCAATTTTTTGACTTAATTCAAGGGTTTGTAAAACTGTAGAATGACTAGTAGGTGAGTCGTTTATTGGTGTAAGATAAGAAATTTTTTGAACTGGTGAATTATCTGTAAATATTTTACTGTGATAACCTACCCACATTGGAACATCAGCTATTTTATGCATATGTGACATCATCCACGCAACGTCTAATTGTTTAACCGCTCTTAAATTTTCAGGAACTTTATTTATTGCTGAAATATCGAGGTGATTCCAGATTGCAACTTTTAATTTTTTTGTAAATGGACGCATGTCAAAAGATAATTCATCAAAGGCCCGTTTCCGTTTTCTTTTTTTTTCTGTTTGAGATGTAGATCCTTCAGTAGGTGGAGATTCAACAGTATGTTCAGGAGCAGTCTGATTTGGAGTTATATTTTCTACATCACAGGTAGTTGGAGACATTACAGACATCGTATTATTACTCCCAACAATATCTTGAAAAATTATACCTACTGTGTCGTGTAGAGTGTCTTTGCCATTCATAGTTTCAATAAAGCGATCGTAGTTGTCATACGCGACTCCGGTATTCAAATCTGGGCGCTGTAAAATATCTTCAGGACACACATTGTCACTATTTACCGTTGCATATGCTAACCCCGTCTCTAACTGTTCTAAAACGGTGTAAGAACAGCAATGACCATACTTTGCTAGTATATTAATAACTTTTTTACTGCTACATAGACTTTTGACTGCAAGACCTAGAGTTACATGCTTTGAAGTCTTAATTTTGTGGCTAGAAGCGGCGTATATTAGATCCTGTCCAAGAGAAAACATTGCAAGCTCATAATTATCTTTTTTCTTCTCACGTGATTTTCGTGATAAGTGAGTAATATCACCCAAAATAAAGGTTTCCAAAAAACACGTTAAAAGTTCTGGTACGTAGTCACACTCACCTCGAATTAAATCTTCCGCAGTACAATCTTCAGGAATTTTTGTTTTAGCAGAATCAAGAATTTCTTCTCGGAGACGTAACGCGACAGAACGAATAGTTTCTTTCATTGTCATTATTTTAAATAAATCATTGTACGTAACAATATGAGCGGAAAATGGTGCAAGAAATTTTTTCTTTTCTGCATATATAATCTTAATCTTTTTTTCAAAAGTTTCCATCAATTTTTTTTCCAAGTGACGATCAGAAAATGAAGTGATGCTGATTGAATCAGATAATAACTTACACTGTTCAGTTAATAATGATAGGTATTGCTTCTTAACATGATCATAAAATAAACATTCGTTGTTTTTTACTATATATTCTTCCAACATTTCACATAATAAAATATAAGCTGTGTTTGTTGCCTTTCGCTTCTTAAGAAAATCACTTTCATCACCTTTTGACAAATCACGTAAATATTGATCTTTGCAGCATTTGTGATAAGGAATACTGGAATCCTCGGAATAAGAACTAATTTTTTCTAACATTTCTATGTCGTTATGTTCAGTAGCAGCACTTTTTAACAAATCAATTGTTTTTTTTCTATTAACTGCTAAAGGAATTTCACGTCCCTTACGTCGTTTGCGTGCTTTCTCGCAAATAAAACATACTTGTAGTGGCACATTCTCATCATTATTCTGCTCATCGGCTTGAAAGTGATCGTCAAAATTGTCCAAATCGTCTTCATCATGAATATTGCAGGATATTTCCGGTCTGAAATTATTATACCCATAAGAAACTTGTTAACAATACTACAAAACTAAAATGAATGTATCAAATAAATTTGGTCATTGCTGAATTTCGCGGTAACTCGTTATTCGAACTTTAAATTAACATAAAAAAATTTTTTTTAAGCTTTATATTTGTTCATGCTAAAAAAGCTAGGTAACCGTGAAACTAAACAACCACCAAAAATGTATTAAAAGTTTCTTGTAAATAAAAGATTAAAAAAATTTTTTTCCAAAGAAAATCTAAGAAATTTTTTTTTCATTCTAAATATCTGTAAATGCATTTTGTTATTTTCTAAATTTTTACTGACTTAATTATTCATTACAAAACAATTTTTTCAATATTTTGAAAAAAAAAAAACATTTATGTTAATAAGAGTACAAACTTAGATATTTAGAAATATTATGAGTGATGTTAGCACTTACTCGTCTATTGATGCACCAGCAACTTGAGGGGTTGTAGAAGTGCTGGGAGTGGATAATTCTGTTGAGTTATCAGGATCTTGACTGATTGTAGAAGTGCTAGGAATAGACAACTCTGCTGAAGTATCAGCTCCTGAAGTTGAAACTTCAGGAGTTACAATATTGCATTCTGTTGCACTTTCTTTTTTAAAGTCAGCCGGTACTTTTATTGCAGTAAACAATTTATAACACTGTGCATGATAAACTTCAGTTAATGATATTTCATCAAATAATTTTACCTCGTTATAATTATTACGTGATTTTCTTTTTATTGGTTTGGTTCGACGATACTCTAAAACCACTAAACATTTTTTCAAAGTTTCTGACGTAAAAGAAATAGTTTTTTCAAGTGTTTCTTGTGCACAAAATACACATTTCTTTTTATTATCACTATCAACACTCATTTTTGTAAAACATAGATTAAATTCACTACATTTATTTCATTAAATATTAGTAAAAATACAATAAACAAACTGAAGCGTTGTACACAGATAAACAAGGGAGAGTGTTGTGATCCAAGGTCTGTAGATGAAGAAACGGACTAGGTAAGGTCATCGCATCCACTTCACCCGATTTGGCCCAAAAATGCCGGTGACTGCCATATACCAGCCATATACCAGCAGAAAGTTAGGTTAATAATAAGTTAGGTTAGGACGTGTTTTACTCCCTCACACAATCAATAGCTATATACTACGTACACACCACACAAACTCGCTGGGCTCAAAAATGGCGGCCATAATACATAATTTTCAGTAGTTGTACATCCTACACTCTATTGGTAATTTTAGGTGTTTAGGCTTATGAAAATCGGCAGATTATGTTATTCCTATAATTTTTAAACTATTTCCTTTAAAATGAAAAAAACCAAATTCACGCTCGAATATTTCAAGGTAACGATTTTTTTTTGCAAGTTAGTGACTCGCTCAATTTTTTATTTCACATTCAAATCGTCAGATTATTGAAAGGATTTTCTTTTCTGCATATAATTAACGTATTTTGTGTAAATCTGATGCGCTCGAGTTTTTTTCAGGATTGATTTTTTTTTACTAATCTGATCGACTGCCCTAGACATACTCCACTATATTAAGGGACTATACCTGGTATAAGTACTTAACAGATTACAAAGAGCCTCCCCTAATATTAAACTGCTCGGCTCAGGTCACATCCGAAATCCCCGCTTGGGCTCCCCTACTATTGGGTTGTTGAAGCAGTACATGGCGACATTAAACAGAAGTTTAGGCTGTTGGATCATAAACTGGATAATAAATTGCTTCCAAAAACTGGTGTTTTTTGTCGAATTGCTTGTTTTCTACATAATGAATTTGGTACGAGACTTGATTCTGATCTCGATCTTTCAGAAAAAATTATTGCTGCCATGAACTCAAAAAAAGATCAAGATAATACTTTAGCCTCGGAGGTAGAGACTAATCGTTGGGCAAGAAGAAAAGTCCCCTTTGCGATAATAACTTCAGACCAATTGACTGATTTTCCTGAATTAACGGAGCAAGAAATCAAAATTCTTTTCACAGGATCATATCAAATGTCTCAAGCTGTCTCGTATTTAGCTGAGATGATGAATGAAAACGGAACAATCACATTTCATTATTTAAAAATTACACCTAATATTATCAAGTTTGAAGTCAGATCTCGACATATTAATTCGAAGACATATCGGTGTTTTATTGAATATCAGCCAGATAAGAACGATATTTCTGGAATAACTCGATATTGTTGTGATTGCGCAAATGGTAGACGCACTGTTGGATGTTGCTCACACATTGCTGCTATTATATATTATTTATCGTACGCTCGATATTTGGCGAAAATTGTAAAACCTGCTGAGATACTAAGTCGTCTGTTCATTAGTGAAAAAGTTAGTGTCGTAGTAAATGAAGACAGTGATGAAGACTAATCTAGTTACATTTTTTCTTATAATCTTTATCTTTGTTTTTGTTATCAGATTTTAAATAATTTCTAATATAGTATGAAAAAATATTTAAATATCATCTTTAAGTGTCTTTTCAATCATCATAATCCTTCTACTTACTTCAGGCAGAATATATCTTAATTTTTTTATAATAATCATTATGTTTATTTCTGACAAGGATGTATTTTTGGTAAAAAAAATATTTTCTACGCATTTTTTCAAACTAAAAAAAAATATAAGTGAGTTAAAACGCGAGATTTTGGAAAAAAAATGAGTTTTTAATTTTTTTCATATTGTTCCACCACTTCAAAAAATTCAAAAAAATTCCCGAGTGTCAAGGAGTATAAAAGACATTTTCTGACGATTTTTGGTGAGTGACATATTTCACAAAGACTAAAAAAATAAATATTTTAATTTTCTTTCCTCCGCTAAAAATCGGCTTTTCGTTTAAGAATCATGATTATATTATTTTTTCATGTCTTAGACTCCTAAGAATTAGAAAAAAAATCATCATTAATTAATTTTGAATTTTACTATAAAAATAAAAATAAAATCGAAAAAACAGGTTTTTTTGAAAATCTCGAAAACCGTTTGAGTTAAAAAGCTAAAAATTGAGGTGAATTATTTTTAGCAGATTTCCCATATTAATCCGGCTATACCCTTTAACTGCTCTTTTTGGAATGCTTGTTGTTTTTTATGAGTTTCTTGTAAAAAATCAAGCAGATTTTCTAATTTGTCATAATTTACTTTGTTTGTATTACTTGTTATTGGACTTTTCGTTGGCGATGTTGGCGAACATAGTGGTGTCGAAGATAAAAACGCAGATGTAGATGGTAATGATGTCGACGACATGGATGACGAAGGTGCCACCATGGGTTCTTCTATTATTATTACTTCTTCAGAACAGTCATTTATACTTACATTTTTTTTTGTACGTTAAAATCTTTATTAAAATACCTTTTTTTTGTAAATTATGCACTTGCTGCAGGAGATTCTCTTTTTTAACATACTGCTCTTCGGTTGCTAATCTAGAAATCAAATGAAAGTACAATGAAATGAAAGTACAATGGAAAACAAACATCTCTTTAGAATCATAAATTTATTTTTATGGATGTTTCAACAAAATTATTATTTTATTAACTCATCTAAGATAGTACGTCAATTATGATCTTATCCCAGGTAGCACATGATGGTTTATATACGTTTTATCCCAAGGAGAACAGAAAAGTCAAAATAATATCAATATGACGTCATATTGACCGAATTTACGTCATTTTTTGGTCTTAATAAAAATCTCGATCTCAAATGACTTAAAAATGACTTTATATTGACTTCTTTTTTATTGTGCCTTTTTTGATTTATGAAAATGTGATGTTTTTTCGACATAAAAAAGTATGATATAATAATATTCAGAAATGTGTGTATGACCATTCAGATATAAGAGTTAACTTATTGAGAAAGAAACCCAGATAGCACAACTGATCCTTTTGATTTCAAAAAGAATTCACTTTCTTGAGTTCTTTTCGAATTCGCGTAATCTGTTCGAAATGAACTAAAAAAGAATTCCTTTTTATAGTTAGAAAAAGGATTCCATAAAAGTATATATTTTGATTTCTTTTGGAATTAAATTAAAGTAGATTTAAAGAAGTCCTTTTTCTGTTTTGTAATGGATTCGAAAAGAATTCACTTTTTGTGAATTTTTTATTTTAGTGAGTTTTTGATATTAGTATAATTACTGTATTATTACAAATTTATTATACTATAATATTTATAGTATTATTACAGTATAAATATATTATATGCGCAGTGTAAAATATATAATTTTCCTAAAGAAATAATATTTTTGCTATAATATATATTAATGTTCATTATTGTTTCGATGTTGACTGCGTGCTCGGCATTCGCATTAATAAGCAAGAAGTAAAAAATTGATGCAAATTAGCAAAAAATTAATTGGTTACCGCGTCGCATCTTGGCGTGCGGTAAGCATTATTAAGGGCCTCGCACATGAAATACATAACAGAACATAAGCATAGCATAAGATCGCTGGACCAATGAGCATTGAGTATCGAGCAATATGGCGACTTTATGCTCGATGCTCATTGGTCCAGCGGTCTTATGCTATGCTTATGCTTCGTTATGCATTTTGTGTGCTATAGGCCATTCTTTTTAAATAAAATAATATATTAAAATTTATTATTAACTTAATAAGCTCTTTCTTCATGCATCAAACCTTTATTTTTCTCTTTGCAATTAAAAATTTGGATTTGCTTGTTGCATATCACTTATGCTACAATCTCTTAGGGTGCGTATACACGTTACGTATACTATAAATCATGCGCGCATATGCATAAAACGGAATGCACCCTTAATGATGGCATGTGGTATAAGTGTGGTATATGTGGTATAAGTGTATTCTTTGATCATATCAATAGGTTGGCAAAATACATGTGGAATTTGTTGTGAGGGCCAAATATTGGTCTATATCGTTGACAGTTTTAATTTTTGCATTTAGTGTTCCATCACATTGTGTTTGTCACACACTTTTTGCATAATGCTTTGGACACTACTGTTATCTACTTTTACTACTTTTATCTACTGACACTACTTTTCATCTACTTCGACAACTGAGTGGCAATTTTTAAATCGTCTAATTTAACAGCAACAGAATAAATATCTTTTCTAGGCTCATGAACATTGTAATTTGGTTTATTTTTAATATTGTAGCAGAACAAGTATTTCTATGGTAAGATTCTTTGGATTACAATTATTTACATTTTGGGCTACCTGAAAAATAATTCTGTTATCAATAAACTGGCATTTTATTTTACATTATAAGGAATTGTTATTATATTATAGGAATATGCCGAAACATAAAAAGTATTCCGAACTGTCAAAACGGCAGGTTTTTCGTCGACTTGAAGCACAATCAAAAACAGATCTAAGTCTTTATAATTCATTTTTAGAATTTGAAAATGACTTACAAATTTCGGATGACACTTGTAATATGATGCAGGGCCAATCTGAGAAAAAAAATTATCCTCAATCCAGAATTGACAATGAGTTAGAAGGGATACATGATTTCATGGAAAATATGATTGATGTTCAAAATATTCATCAGCTGGATCACGAGGATGAAATTATACAGAATATTGTGTTAAATGGTACACACTATGAGAGTGATTCAGAAGAGGAAGATGATGATTCTCAATTTGTTGAGGATAATACTTTTAATTTTACTGAAGAATTGAGATTATTTGCGATAAATAGTCAAATGAAACATATCCATTTTAATCGACTTTTACAACTGCTTACAAAGGCAGGAATGAAGAATTTGCCCAAAGATTGTCGAACTTTATTAAAAACACCTCGAACTTCTAATGTTGAAATTAGTTATTGTCCACCTGGTGAATATCTTCATTATGGATTAAAGAAAGCTATCCAAAATGAATTATGTAGTTCAATTCGTATCAATGAAACAAAATTAAGGTTTGATTTAAATATTGATGGTCTTCCCATAACGAAATCTTCTGGAGCATGTTTATGGCCTATTTTAGGAAAATTTGTCCATACTTCTTTGGAGACGCCGTTTATTATCGGGATTTATCACGGTAATAAAAAACCGTCAGCAGTTTACAACTTCCTAGCACCATTTATCAATGAATATAAACAGTTGCAAAATGAAGGAATAGTCATAGATGGAAAACGATACAATATAACTTTACGATGTATAATTTGCGACAGTCCTGCACGGTCTTATATTAAATGTACCAAACAGTTTAATGGATACTTCAGCTGCGACAAATGTACTGAAGAAGGCGAATTTCGAGATCGAATGGTTTTTCTTTCTGAATCAGCACCACTACGAACTGATAATACTTTTAGAAGTAGAATGAACGAAGAACATCACATTGGAATATCACCGTTTGAATCTTTATCTATTGATATGGTAAAACAATTTCCACTTGACTCCCTGCACGTGATATATTTGGGTGTAATGAAATCTCTGTTAATGAGTTGGTTAGATAATCGTCGACATCCAAGATTTAGTTCTGAGGCTGTACAAAAATTATCAGATTCAATAGTTATCGTGGCACAATGGGTGCCTAAGGAGTTCAACAGAAAACCTCGAGGTTTGCAAGAGTTATGTCGTTGGAAAGGTACTGAATTCCGTTTGTTTTTATTGTACCTCGGACCGATTATTTTGCAACATTTTCTTCCTCGAAATTATTTAATTCATTTCAACACTCTAAATTGTGCCATGCGAATATTGTGCCACTCTCGAGATTGTTATGAAAATAACGCTTATGCTAAAGAACTGCTGATTTATTTCGTACAGCAATTCAAAACATTATATGGAGAACAGTATGTTACAAGTAATTTTCATTACCTTATTCATTTAAGTGAAGATGTAAAGATGTATGGACCATTAGATTCATATAGTACTTTTGATTTTGAAAATCATATGCAAACTTTGAAACGAATGATACGGAAACATGCAAATCCCTTACAACAAATTCATCGACGACTATTTGAAAAGCATCTCAATCAACATCTCCAAAACAAGAAGAATTTGAACATTTTGCAGTACCCTCTACTGAAATATCCAATTGTGTCACAACTTCCCTTGGGTTGTCATAGCGAACATCGAATTCTACAATTCCGCAATTTTCAATTGTCGACTAAAAGGCCGGACAACTGTTGTTTCATGAATGATGAAACTATTGTGATAATTAAACATATTGGATTAATAGAAAATATGATTGTAGTTCTTGGAAGACAATTTCTGAATAAATGCGATATTTCTAATTATCCGTGTCCTTCAAGTCACCTAAAGATGTATAAAGTCGATAATCTGTTACCTTTACGATTGTGGCCCGCACAATGCATAAGCTGTAAAGGATTTGTAATAACATATGAAAATAATATCTATGCTATGCCTCTTTTACATAATAAGAGGTGATTTGGATTTAAAATTTCCAGATGCAGTACTTTGTAATATTTTATTAATATAGTACAAAAAGACATTCTAGTCGATAGCGATAGTGATTAATTAGTGAGATAGTGATTAAGATAGTGATTAAGTAAAATTTATAATGTTTTTTGTAAAATAAAATTATAAAATATATTTGTTTTTATTTCTCGCTTTTTACTTTCCCATTAAAGTATTTATATTTGAATAAAGAAAATTATTTTATTTAAAATTCCCGCCAAATTTGAACGTCGGGAATTTGTAAGGATTTTTTACAAGGTTGGTAGGGACTACTACATTTTCCATTTTAGCCACACTGCCGCTGAGCTAAGAACGCTTAGAACATATATACCTGGAAGGGGAATTGCTATTGTTCTCCATGGTAAAAATCTGTGTTTAAGTTGGGTACGAGAGAGAAAGATAGCTTTTAACCTATGCTCGCAATGCGCAAGCGCGGATGACGCCACACGTCACGCTCCACGCTCACCGCGCCGTTTAAAACTGTAAATGTAATTTTTAATTGAGATACAATTGACAATGATTGAATAACTGATAAGTAATGTCGGACAGTGTCAAAATGATTTAAACACAGTTTAGTAGCTGTGTTTAAAACATTTTCATCAATGCCACAAAAATCCAGCCACTTCTTACAAGATTCGTCGTTTTTCGGAAATCTATTGAGAAAGAATAAAATTAATATTAAATTTTTATTATCAACAAGAATCGTACTGAGAGAGAGAGAGAGTTATATTTAATCCCATAATTTACTGTTTATACAAAATATTACAGTATTACTTACCCATGATAAGATACCGATTTATCACGTTTACCGCATAAGACACAATATGGGCCTGGCATTTTTTCTTAAATATAACGTTGAAATAAAACTTTGAAATTAACTTTAAATATAACTTTGAAATATAACTTTTTAGGTGACACCGTCATTTCCTAATCTTAACCTCTCTTACAAACAATAAAACGCGCTAACGCTGTGCGCCGTTTCGCTAATTCGCGCTTGCGCATTGCGGTCGGAGGTAACAATCTACCCTTCTCTTTCTTTAAAACGTGGTTCTCTCTCGCACCCAACTTGGACACAGGCTCGATCCTTTATTCCCCTTCCAGGTATATATGTTCTAAGTAAGAACGCTAAGGGCCACTTCGACCAAACTCCGGGTGCGTTCCAAGTTACGCATTAAGTGCTTAGACCGCATTACTGCTGCGCAGCGTTTCGAAATCGTTCCGTTTTGTCAATGCGCATGGAGCGCTTTGGTAATTCGGAACGGTTTCGAAGCGCTTCCTGTCGCCCATTTCATTAATTAGTCTCTTCTAATATCACAGGAAACTCATATAATTCTTCGCTTTTCTGATCCATTTTTCTTTTCGAAGCCGAAAATGCCTCTTCTTCTCGTTAGTCTCTCTCTTAGCCTCTATCGCGAGATTCGGCTTCTTGCGGTCTAGTCTAATATCTCTATGGGTGCGTTCCGAGTTACGCATTAAGCGCGTAGACTACATAGAAAGTCGTTCCGATTTAACCAATGCGCGCATAGACTGCATAAACGCATCAGCCGCATCAACTGCCTCAAGTCGAAATAGAAGCAGTCAATGCGCTGAAAAAGAGCGTAAGAATTCAGTACGTGTAGTACAATCTAGGGAATCCTCAGCGCTACCAAAGCGCTTTCAATGCGCGCATTGATTTAATCGGAACGACTTTCTATGTAGTCTACGCGCTTAATGCGTAACTCGGAACGCACCCTCCGATTGACTCAATCGTTGATTAAGGCTGAGTCTACAATAGGTGTAGTATGCTTTTAGCCTTCTGCTCTAAGCCCTAAAGTGTGACGTAGTTTCCGGCTCGAACTATTTCCCGCGCTGCTTGAAGCGCTAATCTCTAAGCTTTAAGCGAGTTGACCAGGTTCCAACTTTTAAAGCTTAGAGCTAAAAATTTTCGATAAATGTAATTCCTGTTAGCCAGTAAAAGAAAAGTTGCGAAGAAACACAATGTCAGATGTTGACGAAAATGATATTATTGATAATGCTAATATTGACGACGAAGTCCTGATTGCAATTGTACAAGCAAATCCTTGTTTGTATGCAAAAAATGATACGTTTTACAAAGATAACAAAGTAAAAGAAATGAAGTGGGAAACGATTGCTGAAGCTCTGAATTGTACAGGTTATAAAATATACAGATTATAAAATATTATACACTTCATTCTCTTGAAAATAAAACTTGAATATTAAATTGTCCTAATATTTCTGTTTTATAGCTAATGAAGCAAAGAAGCGTTGGGATTCCTTGAGGAATCAATTTAGTCGAAAATTGAGGCAGGAAAAAATGCAACCATCAGGTTCCGGACATTCATCAGAATGGCCTCTCATGTCATGCATGTCATTTCTCAAATCGCATGTTCAAAACAGGAAGTATGTATAATCAGATTTTATTTTTGCCTAAAAAAAATATATATAAGTTACATATACATATATATACACCATATTTTGTATACAGTAAGTAAGAGAAATACAATCTAAAACATTTTCAATTAAGTAATGCAAAAAGAATATAATAATGAGAAAGAAAAAGAAGATATTCTCATAATTTTAATTTTGATTTGTCTGTAGTTTATAGTGGAGTATATATATAATACAGTAGAATTTATCATGATTGTGTTTTTGTGTATGTATAGAACAAAAGGCTCATTACTACAGACTTCATCCAGATGTAATGAAACCTCTACTAGTAGCTGCTCGATTAACTCTGTTTCCCAATCATCTTCCAATGTCATTGCAACTCAATTACATCCGACTTCATACACTCAGTCTGCTGGCTTTTCTGGCTGGAATGATGATCATGTATCAGTAGTCATTGGTATAGTATTATTTTTTTTCTTATATTAATTTTATAAAATCTTATATATTAATTTTAAATTTTTTGTTATGTAAATTATTTTCTGATTTCAGAGAACTTAAATACTTCTTCAGAAGACACAATCCAGTCTGAATCAAATCAAATTCTAACTGCGGAGAAAGAGAACATTGGATCCACTCCACAAACCTCCAAGAAATCCGCAAAGCGAATTTTGGTACCTCCGCTTGATAATTTTGCAAAAAGAAAGAAAGCCAGTAATGAACGCTTAGAAGATCTGCTTAGTAAATCATCACAAGCAATTAGTGATGTGGCAACGATATATAAAAATAAACAAGTTGAAACGAAGGAAGTATGTTCTGATGTACATGCAGCTGTAATTTCACAAGCTTTGAAATCAGTGAAACCAGAAAATCAATTGTCTTGTCTGATAGCTGTGTTACAAGTAATTGAAAAGTTCAGAGAATGAATATGTTTTTAAAAAATATGTTTTCAATATGTTCTTCTATTTACCAAAGAGTAATATTACATACTATATAATAATAGCATTTTATTTTATATAATAGCATTTTATTTTATAATAGCATTATATTTTATGTTACCTACATATATAATTTAAAATGTGATATGTTTATAAATATAAAGTAAAATATATTTTCTGCTTTTTATATTGAACTATAGATATAGTGAAATATAGATTTTCTAATTTTAATTATATGCATAATCTTAATGTGATATTATAGTAGGTGTAATAGTTTGTATTATTCGTACAAATAATGAAATAAATAAGTTAAAATGTTACAATTTTATTATTCAAAATACAAAATACAAAAATATATCTTCTAAGAATATATATAGCTCGTAAATCTTTTAAGTAGAACAAAATGAAATGACAAATTATATAAAAGTACTAAAAATAAATGTATGTATAAAGTAAAGTACCATATATGTATGACATAAGAGATTTTCTAATCATATTTTAAACAATTATTTTTTCGGCTGTCTCGGTTTTCTACTAGATTAATCCTTCAAATATTCTTTCAAGAATTTCCAGCATTCCTTTGTATTATTCACTAGAATATAGAATTATTAGGAAAATAAACACAAACAAGAATTTTGTTTTGCAAAAAGAATAAATATTTTAACTTACCTTTGCATAAAAGGAAAAAAATTGACATAATGAGTAATCATTTGTAATTGCCAAGGTACTTGTCCTTCTTCGGTAATCATCCAATCAGCTAAAGCATCTCTTTGAGCTACAGCTCTTCTTGTTGCATTATTGCAACTTAAGCGGCCAATATCATGAAAGCTTGAATTTGTTGAAACTGCATCCCGCCACATTCCTGGAATCACTGATCCATCATGGTTTTCGTAATCGATATAAGTTGTGGGGCAATAAGTCCTCCTTTCATCTTCACGGTCCTTTCGCATCATTAAAAAATTGTGGAGGCATATTGTCGCCAACACAATTTTTTCTACATTTTCTACCTTCATGCAAATACATGAATGAAAAACTCTCCATCTGTTAATAATAATCAATGATAAATATTTATTAAGAAAAATACTGTATTATTTGAATGGAAATATTATATTTACCTTGATGAAAGAATACCGAAGGCATTTTCTATTATCCTTCGAGCACGAGACAATCTATAATTAAATATTCTTTCTCTATCACTTTTTATGCCTTTCTTCGAATAAGGACGCATCAAATTAGTTTGCAGAGGAAATGCCTCATCCCCTACAAAGAAATGAGGTATTTGCTCATTTGTACCCGGTAATTTTGTAGGTGGAGGAAAATTTAGAGATTTTGTCTCCAAGGCTTTTCCTAGCCCTGAGTTGATGAAAACACTACTGTCTGGAAGAGACCCTAAAACAGGCAAAAAATTTGCAAAAGATAAGTAAAACTAATCATTATTATACAATTTCAATCTGATCTTACCGTAATCACCAACTTCTACCCATGTGAAGCAATAATTGGCATCACAGCAAGCCATCAAAACTACACTAAAAAATTTTTTATAGTTAAAGTTTTCTGAACCACTGAAAGGAGGACATCGAATACGAATATGTTTTCCGTCTATGGAACCAACACAGTTAGGCAAATTCCAACGATTATAAAAATGTTCAGATATTTCATTCCATTTTTCAACTGAAGGTGCTGCAAGGTATAAAGGAAACAGAGTTTGCCAAATACATTCACATGTCTCCTGTATTACTTTGTAAATGGTTGAAGCACCAATTCTATAATATTTTGATAAATATTTGGGGCTATCACCAGATGCCAGGTAACTAATATCAAAACAACAGAAAATATATAACAATATGACATAGAATATTTTACTAAAAAATTGTATTAGTATTGACAGTATATATTAACCTCAAAGTCACAGCTAAGCGAAGTCGTGCAGGCAAAGGTTTTCTTAAACTATTCTTTTGTAGCCTTGGCGCAATCAAGGAGAACAAATAATCGAATTGCCTTATATTCATTCTAGTATACTCAAAAAATTGTTCCTCATCAGTAAAATATAACTCTTTGAATAAATTATTATACACTCCTTGTTGATTTCTTTGTTGGTTAATTTTTCTTATCCACCACCTTCTTCGATTCTTTTTTTTTAAATATATATATATAAGCACATTGTGCAAATGAGTTATGGTAAGAATAGAAAATATATTGTTTTCCATTTGGAATAATACAAAGGTTGCGTTCCGATATTCACTGCCAGTACTAAAAATTTATAGTTTACGTCACGTATACGTCAGTGAATATGCGAACGCAGCCGAAATAATAACCTATAACTTCCTATTATGTCAAACAGCTTGGATACATTGTATACCGGCTAAAGGCTTACTACACCTATTGTAGACCCGGCCTTAAGCTCTAAGCTCTAAAAGTTGGGACCTGGCCAACTCGCTTAAAGCTTAGAGATTAGCGCTTCAAGCAGCGCGGGAAATAGTTCAAGCCGGAAATACGTCACACTTTAGGGCTTAGAGCAGGAGGCTAAAAGCATACTACACCTATTGTAGACCCGATCTAAGAATATTTTTTAAAAGCTAAGGCTCAAAGCAAGTTTAAAGCTTAAAGCTAAAAACTAAAAGCTTACTACACCTATTGTAGACCCGGCCTAAAGGATTGCTAACATGACAAAATGGAAATTCAGTATGATCAACTGTATTTCTGGCGATATAATCACCCTAACCTCTAATCTTTCGTTACACATCTTCTCATATACAAGTATTATAGTTAATAACGCAGGATTCAATATAATAGTAGCATATTGGCCAGGATACTCGATGTAACTATATTTAACTATTCAAAAATTAATTTATTTGATTAGTTTATTTGAGTAAATAAATTCGGAAAATCAATTTAATTAAAATTACGAAATGAATTAAAATTTTATAAAACATTCAAATAATAACTTGCAAACTTGACAAAATATCGACAAAATACAACGAACAAAATTTACGGATTCTGACAAGAATTATTTATTAGATATAATTTTTTTATATAGTCACATAATAGAAAACAAAAAAACTGATAATATATCTAATATACAAAAAGAAAAGACATAGACGAATGTAACAATTGAGATACAATAAGAATAGAACAAATATTAAGTCTGAAAAAAGTTTCTTTATTGGGACAACATAAAAAGATGTGTAACAAAAGATTAGAGGTTAGGGCGATTATATCGCCAGAAATACAGTTGATCATACCGAATTTCCATTTTGTCATGTTGGCAATCCTTTAATCAACGATTGAGTCAATCAGAGTTTGGTCGAAGTGGCCCTAAGAAGTTTACAGTGATTAGATTACAAACACTCCTCGCAGATCCTGCAGCAATATTATAATAGTATTTAGGTGATTTTAGAATATGAACGGAGCTACAAAGTTCGAGCAGCTTAGAAGACATAACCTAATCACCATAAACTTCTCAGCTCAGCGACAAAGGGGCGAGAGGGCAAGGAGTGAAGGAATGGGATAAAAATGTCGCAGACTAGAATACTCACGTTTATAGTGCCTTACTGGCACACTAGTAGCTAGCAGTTGATTTCGAGGTCAGATGAGAACGAAAGCAGTGAACACAGTGCGAACGAAGTTTATAGTTTATCGATAATTAATTCGATATTGGACGACATTGTAAGTAGCTTGATTTATTCATATAAGCATGCTACAATATTGTTCAATTTATATAGATATAAAAGTTATGTTGAAATACTTCTTTCTCGTCGCGATTTATTATCTCTCATTATGTAGGTTAGAACCGCGTGCAGTACAAGTGCTTACATTCTCCGGCATTATATAAATAAAAAGTGGAAAATAATGCACGAAGTGAATAGTGCGAATACATCTCAATCCTCAAAAGAGGAATGTGAAATGCCATGGCCGGCGTATTCCGGCGTTTTTGATTTTCGATCAAATCTCTCTAATGAAAAAAATTATGCTTTTGCTTGCAAATTTTGCACTGGTGGAAAGATTATTATTCACGCAAATAAAAGCTCGACGGCAAATTTAAAGAAACACCTAAATGTAAGTATTATTTATATATAATATAAAAAATATTTATTATATAATTTCTTTTATAATAAATTTCTAGACTTGCAAGAAATCCACACCATATCACGAAACATTGTACTTTGAATCAAACATGCAATTTAAAACAGTATGTATAGAAAAAAGTATGATACTTTGCATGAATTATCGTAGCATGATTTATCATTTAATGTTTAATCAAACATTTGTTTTAATTACATTTGTGTTTTTGATAAGATAATTTTTAATTATCTAATTACACAAAGACATCTCTCTCTTTCTTCTTTTAATATTTACAAATATGAATGCAACAACTTTTACAAGCTTCAATCTTTTAGAATTTTTATGATAATTAATTCTTTTCTCAAATATATTTCTTATTCTCTTCTGTTTTTGAAAGCTTTTTCTCATTTATTAAAATATATTACACGCATTTTTAATAGAATTTATGCTATTATTACACTATTTTTCTATACTTAGAATAAAGTTTATTATATGTATATTTATATCAAGACTGATTTTTTATTATAATATAAATTAACCCAATCAGCAGACAATGTTTTTTAAATGTTTTTTTAATGTTTATTTTTATTAATTATTCATTTCCTCAACTCATTTCGGAAAAAAATATTTATTTAACATTTATTTAATCTTTTTTTTCATTTAATATTTATTTACAACAATGATTTTTAGAAAACATTTGTTAAATGTTTATTTAATATTTTTTAAGTATTTATTTGTCATGAATTATTCATGTGAGAAAATGACTTCAGCAAACATTTATTTAACATTTACTTAATATAGGGAAATACTGTAACTAAAATACAGAAATGTAACAGAAGCGTATATAAAAAGAAGTATATGGAGATTTTCGCACACAAGTGTCTTACAAGAACCCGTAAATTAACCCCATAAGAAATGTTAATTAAAGAAATGTTAACGACATAGGTCCCATACTTTTGCGATGTACCGTTTTTGAGATATTGAATTTCACCCCTAAGCGGTAGTTTTTGAAAATTTTTAATAAGTGGTAAATTAACCCCATAAGAAACCGATAATTAACGACACAGATACAGATATTTAGTAACAAAAAATTTATTCTATTATTGAAATCATGTAAACGATTAATCCGCACATTGTAATTGAAACAAATGCACTTTGCAGTAAGAGCTTTATTGTGTTAGTTTTCTTCATTTAAAAAGTGCTATAATAAAATCATTTAATTATTAATGACAGTATTCTTCAAATCAAGAAAACTAATACAATTCTGCCTACAAAGTGTGTTTGTTTTAATAATAGTATGCAGATTATTTAACAGTTCAGTTATTTGTATCTTTTACATGATTTTAATATTAGATTAATATTTTTGCTTAGATATTTAATGGACGAAATTGCATATGCATTTCAAGAAACAAAATATATTACAGGGTCAAAAAATATTTCAAATATCATTTTTCAATCACATTATTCATTGCAATAACAAAATAAACTTTTGATGGGTAACGATAACTTTGATCAACAACACTTTTAATACCATTATATAGAAAGCTTAATCCAAAAACAACGTATTTTTTTAAATAACGCAATAGTATCAGAAAAATTTTTTGATCTAATGACATATTTTGTTTTCTGAAATACATATATACAATTTTGTCAATAAGGTATTGAGTACAATAACTCGAATAACAATATAATATATAGACACATCTATATTATAATGTCATATACGCTAATTACATATTTTATTTATTTTTATTAATTATTATTATTTATTATTATTATTGTCGCGATCCTCTCCTTCCACCTCTGCGGCCTCTCGGACCGCTGCCCCAATAATATTGGGCCTCGGACAGCCGCATCAGAAACCGCATGAAACGTTCATTTTGGACGCGGGCCCCAGCGCGTCTTCCTCTGTAAACTGTAATTAAAAAATAAATTATTAATAACTAGATATAACATATGGTACATTTTGTATCGTATATTATTTAGGTACATTTAGGTATATATCAATTCCGCTGATTAGATATTTAATAGCAAAAATATTAATCTGATATTGAAATCGTGTAATTCATACGTATAATTGAACTATTAGATAATTCGCATTCTATTATCGAAACAAACATATTTTTCTAGCCAAAGGTTGATTGTGTTAGTTTTCTTGATTTGAGAAGTATTATTAAATCATTTAATTTTATTTTTTTCGCTCAAGTAAATTTATCAGTTTTTTAATCACAATATTGCAATAACAAAATAAACTTTTGATAAATAACGATATTTTTTTCAACAATGCTCTTAATACCGTTATATGAGAAACTTAATTCAAAAATAACGTTTTGATTGAATATTTCTTTGATCCAATGTTATATGTATTTTATTTCCTGAAACATATGTATATTCAATTTTTTGATCAAACTTATTTGAACGAAAAAAATTATTAAATAATTTAAATATAGCAGTTTTTAAATCAAGAAAACTAACATAATCTACCTCTGTTTATAAAGTTAGTTTCAATCACAATGTGTCGATTAATTAACAGTTTAATTATTTATATCATTTACACGATTTCACTTAAACTATTTGATAAAATTGTATATACATAATTCGGAAAACAAAATGTTATTAACAAAAATTAATTAAAATATGTGTACCTCTACGTTCGGAGTTGGTGGCGATGGGGCCGGTGGCGACGGGGTTGGCGGGGACGGAGCCGGCGGTGGCGGAATTGGCAGCGATGGGGCCGGCGGCGACGGGACCGGCGACGACGGGGCCGGCGGCGACGCACAGTGGGCCGAAACATAGCAAAGCCCGGACATAGGATTCTAATCGTTATAAAATCACATCTTTTTTGTTCTAAAGTGAAGATTGGAAGTTTTTATGGTTACTAATGTTGAAATAATATGAATCCGCAAGAAATTTTAAATCTAAATACAAGAAAACAAATGAAAATCAAAATCAAATTCTTAATAAAAAGAAATATAAAATAAAACCGCGCGAACGTCTTTATTCATTTTCAACTAAAATTGTTATTATTACTATCGTTAATTTTAAAATTAAAATTATTATAAAATAAATATTATTATTATTAACGTCGAATTTAATCTATATTTTTTACTTTTTTATTTTTAATTTTTTTTTAAGTTTTGTCAAGTTTTTTGTATTTTTAATGTTTGTGATATTTTTTTCATTATAAAATATTTTCATTATAAAATATTTTCTTCTAAATCATTTTCAGCCTCAAGCTGTGTAGAAATATTGCTATTTGTGGAATACACTAACAAATCAGCTACTTCAGGGAAGGAAATTTTTTTTTTAGATTTTGATAACTTTGGCCGCAACGATGTTATATAAGGATCTGAAAACACAAGTAAATATTGCAGGATATCTTCATTTGTCACTTGACGATTTGATTTTCTCGTATGTTCCTCACGGGTTTTCCTGAATTCCTTATTACGCGCTTCTGCGGCTTCTTCTGATAACTGTCCGATAGGCAACAGAGCATTTTCAATAATAACAGAACCGTGTAAAAGAATTTTATGGACTGATATTGGCATAAAGTACCAACCATATAATTCGACAAATAATAAAGCTGTTTCTTTAGCGAAATTATCAAATCTCTTAGAGTCAATTTGTTCACCTGACGCAATAGTTTGTAAAATTATGGCAAATCTCCTGATCAAGGAAGCGTCTAAACCAATAATTTCCGCTGTTTTGGCCGGATTTTCGAAAAATTTTCTAGCTGTATTGCCATCATTAGTGTTTCCAGATCCTTCTTTAACAATATCTACTAATATTCCCAATTCACTTCGTAATCGTTCTTGTATTTTTCTTTTTGTTGTTAACTTTCTCGCTTTATCTTCAGGTGTTCGCGCTGACCATTTCTTAAAATCGAGATTATATGCTACATGCAGTAAAAATTCGAAAGAACGTATCCATGCATGGAGACTTGACAATCCATATTTTAAATGTTCTTCTATAACAGTTTTATTCGCAACTCTTTTTAAATCATTCATCTGTGAAGGTTTAGCTCCACAAATATAACATACTGCAGAGGATGTATTACAAAGAGTTGAACATATTTTTCCATCAATCATGGTGAAAAGTAATTGATGCTCTACTGTCATGTTTTGAATTTTTGTTGGTATTAAATTATCAATCTCGTTTTTCATCCTATCATTTTCAGTATTTATTACTTCTGCTGTTTCTTTTGTAAATGCAAATCTAATGGGCCGACAGTAGCGAGTAGATGATGGTTGTTTGTTTTCCCAAATAACTGTGGAGTCATTAAACAATTTCAATGGTACAATGCTAGTCATAAAAATGCTTGAATCCGGCTTTTCTTGAAAATCACTTGTTCCAAAAGTTTGTTTGTATAAACTTTGATTGGATGCACCATCAAAACCCCATTTACATATCAATTTTAAAGTATGAAATTCATCATAACTTTTATCACAAGCTTTAAATATCCTCTGAACCGTTAAATCCAAAATAGATTGTAATTGTATACATGCTGAAACATCTGTAATAGTAATACTAAATTTTGGAGGATAACATTCTTGTTTTGCAAGTTGTATCTGATAATAAGAGGGATAAATATTCATACCTTCTTCAACTGAAACTTCTCGTAATGAAATATATTTAGATTTTGATAAATTTAAAGAAACAAACATAGACAAAGCCTTATCTCTAGGTATTTGTTTCGGTGAAATTGTGCAATCGTTTTCACAAAACTCTCTCACTTTTTTAATACAAGTAGGATTTTTTTCTAAATATTCAAAAATTTTAGCTAAATCAAAATGTCCTTCAACATAAGCCTTTGACTTTGCAGCATATAATAATTCATGACTTTCTGATTTTCTTAAAGCTTCCGTTCTTCTTCTTTTTTGTCTATTAGACAAATCAGTCCATTCTTTGCGAGATGTTTTAGAAGAAAATGAAGTTGATGTTGATGAAGAAGTAGATGTTGGAAGAAAGTGTGATTTATTATTTAACCAACTATCATACTTTTTAAAAAAATAATCAATATTACGATTAGATTTTTTCCACCTATCAGACAGATGTTTACAAAATGTTCTTAATTTAGATTTCAAATCTTTTTCTTTATTTTCATCAACGTTGGAAATATTAAATAGATTTTTTCTTAGAACAAATTCCCAAACTTTTTCAAAATCCTGGAAGTTTATATTACAATTTTTAAAAATGAAAAATAATTCACGATTTGTTAATGTATTCATTGTGATGCAAATCAATTAAATAAGAGAGAAGCAAGAGAAACAAAACTGACTTCAGTTTTATTCTAAATAAAGATGTTTTGGCACAGTCTTTTTATTTAAGCATTTGTTAGCAGTCGAACATCAAGCATGAAGTATCGAGTACCAGGCAATCACTATGCTATGTCGCGCGCGGCCCGGCCACATGCAATATCCCCTCCACTCTAGTAGTGACATCTAACCTGATGGAAAGGGCATCTCCTGCATGTCCTCGCCTAATATAACTAACCATGGAAGAGGTCTCGAAGTCATAATCCCGAAGTTTCGCACATCTTTATTTACAATAAAAGTGAATTAGGAATATTAGTAGATATTGTTAAAAAAAGATCTGAAAATACTAATGATGGCAACGCAACTAGAAAATTTTTTGAAAATCCGGTCACAACAGCAAAAATTATTGATTGAGACTTCCTTGATCAGTAAAAAAAAAAAAAAAGGAATGAAAATATTCTACAGTATTTATGATCTCAGATCCTTATATAATATTGTTGTGGCCAGAGTTATCAAAATCTAAAAAAAATTTCTTCCTTGAAGTAGCTGATTTGTTATTGTATTCCACAGAAAGCAATATTTAACACAACTTGAGGTTGAAAATGACTTAAAAGAAGATATTTAATAATAAAATAAAAAATCAAAAACATTAAAAATACAAAAAACTTGACAAAACTTAAAAATAATTTAAAAATTTAATTTCTTTTTAATTAAAAATTAAAAGAAGAACTAAGAAAATATTTAGCTTATATTATACTCTCAGATTATATTCGGCACTAATAATAATGATAATAATATTAATTTTATAATAACAGCAATTTTAATAATAATTTTAATTTAATATTAATGATAATAACAATAATTTTAGTTGAAAATGAATAGAAAATGAAATGCGGTTTTATGTTACACTTTTTTTAAGAATTTTATTTTAATTTTTATTTGCTTCTATTTTTATATTTTAAATTTGAAATTCTTTGAGGATTCATATTATTTCAACATTAGTAACCATAAAAACTTTCCAATCTTTACTTTTGAACAAAAAAAACAGTTTCATAACGAGTAGAGTCCTATATCCGAATTTTAATCTGTAGAACGTTTGAGTAGTTGACCGATTATAAGTTCAGGTTATGAAAGGCGCGCATAAACAAATACGTTTTTCTTGGAAAGTCGCAAGAAGTAGCAAAAAAACGATTAGCAAATAAATTCATGGAAAGTTCCTTTATATTCTCAAAAAAAAATTTTCTTGGCAATCTTTGGCAATTTTTTTATATACCTCCGTTTTCATTGTTTTTCGTGCCTCGAAAATGTGTTTGAAAAACAATAAGTTTTTAATTTTAATGATACAAGTTTTACAATATTAATACTTGATTTTCATAGTTTTAATTAAGGACAAATGCAATAAAAAAAGAATCATCACAAATAATAAAAACGTTTACATTTGGCATTACTCTGAATTCATGATATGAATATATGTTAATTCTCCAAAAATTCTAAGTCGATACGTTTTTTAATGCCCATATCGACAAAAAACCATTTTATTTTCTTTTTTACTTGAAATTACATTAAAGGAACCTTTAAACAATAATTAGAAACAGTTTTGAAGCCTTTTGCAACCAATAAATAATTTGACTCTATGTCCGGGTTTCGCTATGCTTCGGCCCACTGTGCGACGGGGCGGGCGGCGACGGGGCCGACGGCAACGGGGTTGGCGGCAACGGGGCCGGTGGCGACGGGGTCGGCGTCACTCATTACTATCTAAAATTAAATATAAATAAAGAATATTACAGATATATTATATTATAGAATATAATAACATAATAATGTTATATAATAAGGAACAACGATACTTACATCTTTGTCTGTCATTTCGAATTTGGAGTTCCGTTATTCTAAAATTTTATATAAGTAAAGAATATTAATATTTTGCGATTAGTATGTATCGATTTGCTTTCGTAATTGCTGTTGCGTTTAATCTTATATTTGTCGTATGTGCGAATGCAATTTTGTGTGTGTACTGAACGCAGTAGAAAAGTCGGAAGATATTAAGGGGGGAAGCTGGTCTAGAGCGCGAAAAAATGGGCATATTTTATGAATTTTTTGTGACTCAACAAAAGGATCAACCGAAAATCTGTGAAATCGGTTTTATAATATAGATTTAAAAGAACAAATACAAATTTTTTAATGTTAATTAATTTCAAAATGGCGGCTGTCCAGCATTTCTCCGAAGACGCCTTTTTTTTCAGTAGGTCCATGGCCGAAGACGTAACCTCCTTAATTTTGGTCCTGGAACAAAAAATAAAATTTTTTTAGTTTCTATATAACAACAGCAAGAGACGTACGTAGGATTTTTTCGATATTTTGTTTTTTCGCGAAATGGTGCACGTTTGAACAAAAAGTTAAAATTTTCACTATAAAAAACGACATAAAATTTTTGATTATAAAAAAACTATGCAATATAAAAAAAAATCCTACGTACGTCTCCGGAGAAAGGTATTTCGAATGTACTGTCAAAATTTCGTATGGATCGGTGAAGATTTCCTCGAGTTATGTCTTCGGCCAGTTAAAAAAAAGTGATTTCGAGAAAAACGCGTTTAAAGTTTTAAGTACTATAAAATCATATTAAATTCGTATATACCTTTAATCAGCAATGCCTGCGCCGTACAATTGTCCTTCTACATCAACCTCTTCGGCTTCTTTTTCCTTTCGGAAAGCTTTCAATTGCATGCGGGCTTCTTTTGCGCCGACACTGAGTGATTGTTCCGCTTTCTTGATACGGTTCTCATCTATCTTCGTGCACACATTGTAACTGTTTGGTCCAATTTTCATCTTCATGATATCGAATATGTTCAAAATTGATCTTAGTCCATCGTTGAAGACACATGAAGCAATACTTGTAGCAATATCCACTATCACTTTGCCAGAATTCATAGTTTTCGGAGCCATCGCCCACACAGTTGAGTTGAAACTCTCGTTGTTGTTTTGGGTGTAGCCTCCGATACAACGACTGAGAAGATCGTCCGACGTAAGTCTTTCGTATATCGGCTTTATAGCTTCGAACACTTCAGCGTGCATAGGTGAATTGTGTTGATATTACCTGCCGTTATACCTGCTCTCGTACCCAACAAATTACAACGCGTGCCGGGATCATAAAAGGCGCTCGGGGCATACCTGAGAGTCGCTGCCGCAGAATGCAAAATTTGGGCATCCATCTTTTGGTATGTTATTTTTAAGACCCTAAAGCACCTTTTAAGACAAAAAAAAAATTTTCGATTTTTTCAAAATTCTAGACCGGCTTCCCCCCTTAACAACCCGCGTCGATTCATTAATCACATTAAATTTATTAACAAATAAATTTATTAAAGATAATTTATCATTAACGATAATTCATCGAAATTTCGTTCCGCAGAAGTAGAATATTTATTGCGCCACCAAGTGTGCGAGCACATCGTGATTATCTTTTCGTGAGCGAGAATTGTCGATTCCTGTGTATAAAAACGTCGTCACCGAATTCCGCATACCGTAACGCGTTCGGGAAATGCCCCAGAACCATAACACGATCCGCGAAGTCGCAATCGATACATACTAATCGTAAAATATTAATATTCTTGTCACACGCGGGTTCGATATATCTCAACTTTCGCTGTATGGCAATTATCCCACACACTCGAGACACACGTTTACAATTATTGAATCACTTCGCGGTACACTGAGAAAAAACAGTTGTTTATTCTTAACTAAATATGTTCACGAATTATTATTTAATCTTAAATAATTTAAATATTGAAAATTAAATATGGCATAATAAATCTAACATGACATAATTAATTTAAATACTTAAATATATTTCAATCAAAAAATATTAAAGTATGAAAACTGACACCTTGTCTATTCCGATATCGTGACACGACTAATCGTTGAGTCAATGAATTTCGCGATCTAGAATCGATAGATTGCGGCCTTGCCAGGGATGCGCGACAGGGGTGCGTAATCGCGTGCCCAATCCCGTTATGATACGTCTTATCGCTGCCGCGCGACTTGTACAATGCTGTGCGGGAGGCGAAAGCACCCCGGGCTTACGCCGCTGCCATATCGTCAAATTGCCCTTCCGACCTCCTCCCAGTAGGGTCGTTGTCGACTGGTGGCGATGGTGAAATTCCTTCGCCTCGTGATGCCGCCGAGTCGGATTTCTGTACAAAAAAAATCCTGAAACAAAATGTCAGAAAACGCGTGATCTGTACAAAAAAAATCCTGAGACAAAATGTCAGAAGATGCGTGATCTGCACAAAAAAAATCCTGAGACAAAATGTCAGAAAATGCGTGATTTGTACAAAAAAAATCCTGAGACAAAATGTCAGAAGATGCGTGATCTGCACAAAAAAAATCCTGAGACAAAATGTCAGAAGATGCGTGATCTGTACAAAAAAAATCCTGAGACAAAATGTCAGAAGATGCGTGATCTTCACAAAAAAAATCCTGAGACAAAATGTCAGAAGATGCGTAATCTATACAAAGAAAATCCTGAGACAAAATGTCAGAAGATGCGCGATCTGCACAAAAAAAATCCTGAGACAAAATGTCAGAAGATGCGTGATCTGTACAAAAAAAATCCTGAAGGTCTGCGTAAAAGAAGGCATCAAATTGATGAATATCAAAAAGATTTAGAAAATAAACGGTACTTCAAAAGAAAAAATTATTTGAAAAATGCTGCCAGTGAAAGCGACCGCCAACGAAAATTCAGACAAAAACATCCCGACTCAAAAAAATTGTATAACAAAAAGTGCAACGCAAAACGTGACGAGAAATCCATCATACAAAAATCGAAGATATTCAAGAGATTGAAGAAAAAATTCAATACTATTCGATCTTGGCAAAAGTGTTTTAACTTTCCAAAGTGCTCAGAGTTATATATTCGACAGATATCGAAAAAAATTAATAAACCGACCATGTGTGCTCGATTGGAAGCTGAACAGATATTCAAGTGGTGTATGATAGCAAAAAAATCGTACGTTAGTGCAGCAAGAAAAGTGTTTTTGTATTTGAAAAATGTTGCTAAAGCTGCGTTATTGCGATTCAGTGAGTGTAAGATTTTGAAATGTCCGAAAAGCGATCGAATTAGAGCTCTTTGCGGCTCATCCAAACATACTTCGTCTACCGAAGCGTATTTTTATGAAACTGCTTACGAGCAAAGAAAAAAGTTTGAGCAACCACTTATAACGGCACAATCCTCTCCTCACGCAGTGATTAATGTTTTGCCATTAATAGATAACAATAGTAAAAAATTAAAAATATGGTACTGTGATAAGAATAAATGCCGCATAAGTGATGTTTCTGTGGAAAAGTTTGTACAATTTTTGGAACAGTTTGAAAGAAGTACTTTGAAGAATATAATGAATGATAAATTTATGGCACAGCTCAAAAATTGTTCCGTTTCACATACGAGTAGCAAATTAGGACATCCTCCGGAATGCTATGCAAATTTAAATCTTTGCAAGTCATACGTTGCGACGATAAACACTTTATCACCTCATTTTCCTCTCGTGAGGAATATTCGAAGAAATGTCTACAAATTGATAGACAATTATAAAAAGTTTCGTCATTTGTTTTCAGCTTTAAAATTTCTCAATATGAATAAATTGCTTGAAATTTCCAATGATATAAAAAATAAAATAAGATTTTATCAAAAAAATTTAACTGATGTCAGTTTGATCGAGGAAAAAATTTTCTTGCAAAATTACGAAGCGTTTAAAGTTATGAAAAAGCGATTGTTGGATACACCACGTTTACCTTGTATCTCTTGCGAAAAACTATGTATGAGTAGTGACGTTTCTGAACTCAAAAAACTTAGAAAACAAGTAGAGGGACCATTTTGGAAAAATCTGATGACTTACGTAACAGAACACAATAGCAATACTGGATTTATTTGTAAGCTTTGTTTGGAGAAATTTCGGAAAGGTACGTGGCCTTCTACTTGCGTTTTGAATAATCTTGCCGTAAAACCATTACCAGATGTTTTGTCGGATTTCAATGATTACGAAAAAATGTTAATCAAGAGAATGAGCAGTTTCCAAGTAGTGCAAATGATGAGCGCTGTTTCAAACAAACATATGCCGCACAGAAAAATGATCCGCAAAGTACGTGGTAGAACATTTCATTTGCCTCTGCCTTTACAAGAAACATTAGATAAGGTATGTCCTCCGGAAGAACCTATAAATTTGAATCACGAGTTGCACATCCTCGTTCGAGGTATACCCAAAAAGTCAAAAATTGTTTGGGAAAATTTAGTGGATATTAATAAAGTGTATAAGGCTTTACAATGGTTGAAAGATAATAATCCTCACTATTCGGAAATTCGTCTTCCAGCGTCGTCTGATGATTTATTAAATGATAAGTTGCAAGAAACAGAATATCAGATCATCAATGATGAAAGCGATGACGACAATAATGAAATAGATGAGGTGATTGAGGACACTGTACAGTACAATAAAGATGATAATAATAATCAAACAGTGTGTGTTTCGAAACGTAAGGCTTTCTTGACGCAAATCACCAAAGATTCGGATATTAATGATCAGTATACAATATATCCAATGCACGTGAAAAGGATCGATAACGAATCTGCATTCAAACTTTATCAAATGTTGAAAATCGAAGATGTTTCAGTGGATAATCGTTATAAATATTTGGACGTCATGTGTTTTCCCGATTTATATCCCGAAGGTGTCAATGGACAACGAGAAGATAGAAATGTTGCATTGCCGGATTATTTATTCATCAGAACGCGATTGATGTCGAAACACAGTAGATTCAGATTGAATCTGCAGTATCTGTTCTTCCTTCTCAATGATGCTAACTACCGACAATTGAAAAACGGTATCTATTATACGATGATGGTTGCTAACCCACGAGAGAGATACACTGCTGGTAGATACTTGAAGGAATTAAAAGACGAACAATTGGAATCGAATTTAACAAGTATTTTCGCAAAATTGAGAAATACGGATCAGTTTTGGCGACAGCCGTCCAATAATGTAAAATGCATGACTCTGCATTACGGCCCGGCGACGTGGTTTTTGACTTTGAGTCCTAGTGAATGGAAATGGTCCGATTTGGGTGAATATTTACGAGACATGAATCCCGATAAAAAGAAGTTGTGCATCAGTGAACTAATCGCATACGATCCTGTAAGCACGTCTAGATTCATGTGCATAAAATTCAAAGCCATGATTGATTTTATTTGTTCAACCGATAACCCAATAGGAGAGGTTAATCACTACTTCTGGCGACTAGAATATCAAACTAGAGGTATCCAGCACATGCATTGCATGATTTGGATAAAAGATGCTCCTGTGCTAGGAAAATCGCCGGATGAAGAAGTAGTTACGTTCATTCGAAAATACGTTACGTGTGAAATTCCAGATGAAAACGTTTCGCCAACGTTGTACGAAACGGTTATAAGTGATCAGAATCATAAACATAATTCGTATTGCATGCGTACAAAAAAAACCAAAACAAATATTTACAAAAAGTGTCGGTTCGATTTTCCTCGGCCAGTTACTAAAAATTTCGTTTTAAGAGACGTCGTCACTTCGATAGTGGGTAGAAAAAATTTACGCAATAAGAGCAGATTGTACGATCTTCCTCGCAAAAAGTCGGAAAGATTTATCAATGATCATAATCCGGCTATCAAATTAGCTTGGGAAGGAAATATACATACAATTTATTGGAGAAAACTCAGAGTTTTTAAACTCATATTTAACAAAATACACGACAAAGTCAGAAAAATGCAATATAGACTTTGCAATGATAGATTCCAATAAACCCTTGGCATCAAAACTGTGGAATTTTGCGATGCGTTCATTGAATAACAGAGAATGCGGTGCATTAGAAGCTGCGGATACATTATCAAGAGACACGGTAGTGTCTTGTGCTAAGTCCGCGTAAGCAACAAGACGCTCCCGTGTCTCTTTACGCGGGTCGGACAGTTGAGAGTACTCAATATTTCTAGTTCTCATATACCCGCTCCACGGATCGACTTCTAAGTAGTCTTAATCGATAGAGCGGGGTCGATTTGTATAAGAAAAGTGTTTTTATTTTTGGGCTACATGCTCTACAAATCGAGCTATTACGACGTAAAGTCCAAATGTGAAAAATATCATTTAAGAAACGTCGTCGTCGTCATCAATCCTACTGTTCAGGCATTTGACACAAGAGCGCTAGCGATGCTCTGGAAGTGTGATCGATCGTAGTGTGATCGAGAAAAATCGATCGACAGTAAGTGACGTCGATAAACGAAAGTTAGGTTATTAGCGGCAACGATAGTGATGAAAAGTAAATATGCGAAGAAGAATAGGTTATTAGTGGCAATGATAGTGAAAAGTATTAGGTGTACAACTTAGTTCGGTCCGTTTTCAATACGTTTTTCAAGCAAAAAAAACGGACCGAATTAAGTTGTACACCTAATAATTAGTGGCAACGATAGTGCAAAGTAAAGTAATATGACAGAGAACTTTACGGACATGTTAGAGATGAGAACCAAGTAAGTCTTGAATATATTTCTATATTATGACAAGCAATAGTAAAAATTAATCTGCATCATGTTGAATGAAAAGTAAAAATGTATAAATGAACTGTATGAAATTACATACAATTTCAAGAGCATTGTGAAATTAATTATGGACATGATTGACAATTATTTCTTTCTGGTTTGAATTGACAATAAATACATTACAAAATACAATAAATTTTGCCAAACAGGTCCAGAAAAATTGGAATCTGTTTATTCTTAGTCACTGGTAAAGATGTTTTTAAAGTATCTATAAAGAATTCAAACCAGAAAGAAGTAATTGTCAATCATGTCCATAATTAATTTCACAATGCTCTTGAAATTGTATGTAATTTCTTACTGTTTTTTTGGGGATTCACATATTCACAACTCACATTTATACATTTTTATCTTTCATTCAACATGATGCAAATTAATTTTTAATAAATTTTTACTATAATTACAAACAGATGCCAATAATTCAAAATGAATATACATACACATATACAAATTTAATAGTGTTTAACATTTGTTATTTATTAGTTATGCTCCATGGTGTCCTGCATGTAAAACACTTGAACACGTCTGGGAAGAGTTTACATTATCCAGGAAAGATTTAAATATAAATGTTAAGAAGATAGATGTAACAGATTCTTCAGGTTTTAGTGGCAGATTTATGGTTACAGCTCTACCTACGATATATCAGTAAGTTCGTTATACTAATAATTTGTACTAATAATCATTTTGCCATTAATATAATTATTTTCTAGTATTCTGTAAATTTTTATTTTCTAGTGTAAATGATGGGGTATTTCGGCAGTAGAAGAGCCCGAGAGATAAATCCGCATTGATCGAATTTGTGTCTAAAAAGACATGGATGAAGGTAGATTCGATATCTAGTTGGAAAAATCCAACTTCATTTCATATGTCAATTTTAAGTCAATTTTTTAAACTCTCAAATATTATGTTTGCGTGTAAGTATACACGCACGCGCACATTTATGTACATTATTACATTACTATATCTGGTGCAAAAATTTCAATAGAACATTACTGTTAGAATATCCACAATCAACTTTTGGAAGATGTTGGATTACCTGTGTAGGGTAATTACTTGACATCATGTTGAATGAAAGGTAAAAATGTATAAATGTGAGTTGTGAATATGTGAATCCAAAAAAAAAAACAGTATGAAATTACATACAATTTCAAGAGCATTGTGAAATTAATTATGGACATGATTGACAATTACTTCTTTCTGGTTTGAATTGACAATAAATACATTACAAAATACAATAAATTTTGCTAAACAGGTCGAGAAAAATTGGAATCTGTTTATTCTTAATCACTGGTAAAGATGTTTTTAAAGTATCTATAAAGAATTCAAACCAGAAAGAAGTAATTGTCAATCATGTCCATAATTAATTTCACAATGCTCTTGAAATTGTATGTAATTTCTTACTGTTTTTTTTTAGATTCACATATTCACAACTCACATTTATACATTTTTATCTTTCATTCAACATGATGCAAATTAATTTTTACTAAATTATTACTAAAATAACAAACAGATGCCAATAATTCAAAATGAATATACATACACATATACAAATTTAATAGAGTTTAACATTTATTATTTATTAGTTATCTTCCATGGTGTCCTGCATGTAAAACACTTGAACACGTCTGGGAAGAGTTTACATTATCCAGGAAAGATTTAAATATAAATGTTGAGAAGATAGATGTAACAGATTCTCCAGGTTTTAGTGGCAGATTTATGGTTACAGCTCTACCTACGATATATCAGTAAGTTCGTTATACTAATAATTTGTACTAATAATCATTTTGCCATTAATATAATTATTTTCTAGTATTCTGTAAATTTTTATTTTCTAGTGTAAATGATGGGGTATTTCGGCAGTAGAAGAGCCCGAGAGATAAATCCGCATTGATCGAATTTGTGTCTAAAAAGACATGGATGAAGGTAGATTCGATATCTAGTTGGAAAAATCCCAACTTCATTTCATATGTCAATTTTTAGTCAATTTTTTAAACTCTCAAATATTACGTTTGCGTGTAAGTATACACGCACGCGCACATTTATGTACATTATTACATTACTATATCTGGTGCAAAAATTTCAATAGAACATTACTGTTAGAATATCCACAATCAACTTTTGGAAGATGTTGGATTACCTGTGTAGGGTAATTACTTGACATCATGTTGAATGAAAGATAAAAATGTATAAATGTGAGTTGTGAATATGTGAATCCAAAAAAAAAAAACAGTATGAAATTACATACAATTTCAAGAGCATTGCGAAATTAATTATGGACATGATTGACAATTACTTCTTTCTGGTTTGAATTGACAAAAAATACATTACAAAATACAATAAATTTTGCCAAACAGGTCGAGAAAAATTGGAATCTGTTTATTCTTAATCACTGGTAAAGATGTTTTTAAAGTATCTATAAAGAATTTAAACCAGAAAGAAGTAATTGTCAATCATGTCCATAATTAATTTCACAATGCTCTTGAAAATGTATATAATTTCTTACTGTTTTTTTTTTGGATTCACATATTCACAACTCACATTTATACATTTTTATCTTTCAATCAACATGATGCAAATTAATTTTTACTAAATTTTTACTATAATAACAAACAGATGCCAATAATTCAAAATGAATATACATACACATATACAAATTTAATAGAGTTTAACATTTGTTATTTATTAGTAAATATTTTTATCTGTTTAATTATTTAGAGTTAAAAACTTTAGTCAATAAAAATATATATTTTACAAAATCACTCTCTCTCACTCTCGTTATTACCAAAATAATTCACCTCCTCTCTTACATATTACTGCGGATGTGGAGTCGCACTCGTGCGTGTTCTACTCAACACAAATTTATTCTCTCTTTCTCTCTCTCTCTCTCTCTCTCTCTCTCTCTCATCTACTATGGCAAGGCGAAAAGGGCAGAAAGATCAAACAGATAGTTATATTATATATATATATAAATGTATTTTATTATATCTTGTATTTTATTACATAATAAATGTTAAAAAAAATACATAATATTAATAAAAATTTATTATTAATTTTTTATCATGGCGACCGCGCCCACGGCCTCGTCCACGTCTGCGTATGCTTCCCGCTCGCTTCCATCGAGATGGACCTATAAAAAAAGAAAAATATTTATTAAATATTACACATTATAGATAGTGAAAGTACGAAAAATGTTTTATGACTTACGGCTAGGGGGCAGCGGCGGTTCCGATGATGACGGCGGGGGCGGCGGTGGCGGTCCCGCTGACGACGACGGCGGCGGCGGTACCGCCGACGACGGCGGAAGCGGGGGCGGAGGCGGCTGAGACGGCGGCGGCAGCTGCGACAGCGGCGGCTGAGAAGCGGCAGCGGCAGCGGCAAGGGCCGCCATAGCCTCAGCCAGCCTCAGCCAGCTTTTTTTCCAAAACTTGGTTTTTTTCTTTTAAGGGTGGTGAGGGCGTTCTCCTCTACGCCCTGCATATCAATATTAGATAATCTGAAAAGAAAAGAGAATGAGCGATTAATTATTAGAAATAGTTATTAAATGTTATGATTTATATTTCATTTACTTACGATTCATCCATCTCGTCCGCCATGTTGGAAGATTATGGAGGATTGGTAGGAGTGATACATATATGTAATACTACTATATTGCTAGTCACGTATCTTCCCAATAAGCGGCATGAGCGTTGAGGGAGCGAGATAGAAAATACGGTACGCATGCGCATGTGTGTCAAAGTACATGAACTGTACATGCGCAAACGTTCAATGTTGAACGCATGCGTCTACTAACTATGCGTACAGACATATATAAAGGCAGAAAGTAATATAAAAAAGTTGCGTTTATTATATAATACGACTTATTGAATTAATATTATGATAAGAAAAAATGTATAAATAAAAAAAAACGAGATACATCATCTTCTTACAATCCGCAAACTTTAATCAATTTTTTTCGTATTTCTGCTTTCTTTGGAAATCTAAAAATAATAATTTAATTATTGTGTGTGAACAATCTGTATACTTAATCTCATTATTGTCATTAAATTTACTTGTGCAAAGAAATATTTTTAGCTTGCCCTGTTTGCCTTTTACTTTTACACTTGTAGCACGATCGCACCATTATTATTATTTTTTTATCACTTTTTATAACTTTTTATAACAAATAAAAGTAATAAAATCACAGTATTCTATACTTTGACAGAAGTATCAAGAATTACACGATTTTATTAGGATTAAGCTGGCTTAACGCGAGCATGCGCATTTGCGTCAAAGTACACGAATTGTGGGAGTGAGAGGTTGATATATGTCTGTCCCGTGATGATTTCGTCAGCTTTTCAGCAGTGTTGGCAATATAGTAGTATTACATATATGGAGTGATACCACAAAGTCGAAGGTAAAGGTCGTACATAGAAGGTCATTGGTAATGCAAATCGATTACGTGAATTTGAGTGTAATAAAGGATAAAGTAACTATATCTAAAAACCACTATAAAAGGTTGGTATTTAGAGTCAGGTTTTATAATAAAGACTGTCTTAAGTTGATCTTATTTGCATTACCAATGACCTTCGATGGCCGGTATTCATAGACAGTTCTTATATTTAAGACCGTCTAAAATACGGTCTTAAAATGTCAAAAGCCAATCACTGAACCGTATTAGTGTCTTAAGACATTACTTAAGATGTTCTCAAAATAAGATCCGACTATGAATATCAGCCTATTATACGACTTTAAACTTTGATTTTGTGGTATTACTACTATCAATCATATAATGCTGCTCTTTTAATGAACATGGCGGACGACAACGATGAGTCGTAAGTAAATTGAAATATAAATAATAACATTTAATAACAATTTTTAATAATTAATCGCTCATTCTCTTTTCTTTTCAAATTATCTAACATTGATATGCAGGGCATAGAAGAAAACGCCCTGCTTAAAGAGCATGATAAAAATTTACAAAAGCAGCTGGCCGAGGCTATGGCTGCCCTTGCCGCTGCCGCTGGCGGTTCACAGCCAGCAACTACCACCGCCGCTTCTGCCCCTGCTGCCGCTGTCGTCGGCGGTACCGCCACCGCTGCTCTGGTCGGGATAGCCGCCGCCATCTTCGTCATCGGGACTGCTGCCGTTGTCATCGGGACCGTCACCACCCCCGCCGTCGTGATCGGGACCGCCACTAGTTTTGACGTCGTCGTCCCAACCGCCGCTGCTATCACCGAACCATAAGTCAAAACGTTTATCTCGAAAACGTACTATACTATCCATGATGTAATACAATAATTTTGAATAAGTATTCTGTATCTTTTACAGGTCTATTATATATTACTTTTAAACCAAATAAATTTTTTTAATACTTACTTGTATGTTTATGTGTGTATATATATATACATATAAACATAAAA
>CABEGB010001377.1:0-81734 GCA_901521435.1 Crematogaster levior
ACATTGAATAATTATTGTCAAAATCAAAATATAAATGCGGTCAATTGTCAATTGTCAATTGTTTATTCACTATTCGTAGAAAATGTCGTTATTTGCCTTGTTTCTATGATAGATTTTATCCTAACATTATAAAGTTAAAAATTGAAAACAAACAAAATATATAATTGTATGAAAAATTAATATTTTGTATTTAAACATTTATTTTTATCTTTCTTTGTTTTTAAATTCAATGACTAATATTATTTTATATTTCATGATATTATATATCTAAAAGATATAAAAATCTCATTAACTCATTTAAAATTATTTTTAAATCGATAAAATGCAAAATAAAAGTTTTAGTTTTGATTATAGTCGATGTTTACATTTTATAGATAGGAACCTTCAATGCTGGAGAGTTGCCGAAAGCGAGAGTGAGAACGAGGAAGGAGCAAGCGAGATGACCGACATCAAACAGTTTCGGAGTCCCGCTCGCGAGCCTCCCTTTATTTCCAATCTTACGTATCGTATTTTCATCGCAGCATAAAAGATAAATTTTCACATTTGGTATTTTATCGGTTCGAAAATAATTCTAATGACTTACTGAGATTTTTGCGATTAAAATGACACCAAACACGGTACAGATCGGATAATGTTTAATTAGATAAGTAATTAACATCTTGATTATAATGTAATTAAAAATTACCCGATCTGTACCGTGTTTGGTGTCATTTTAATCGCAAAAATCTCATTAATCCATTACAAGTATTTTCGGTCCGATAAAATGCGAAATGTAAAAATTTTATTTTCTATAGTAAGAAGAAATATGATACGAAAGATTGGCGATTAAGATAAGCTCGCGTCGAGACTTCGGAACTCTCTTTGATGTTGGCCATTTCGCTTGCTTTTTATTTGTTCTCTCACGCATTCTTCTAGTTAGCCGAGCGCCGAGCGCGCACGTACACGGCTTTTTCCTGTGTGAGGTAGCGCGCACACGAGGAAAAGGCCGTGTACGTGTGCGCTGGACTAGCTAGAAGAACGCAGAGATATCTTCCGTCTCCTTCTCTTTCTCTCGCTACAGCTGACATGCTTGGCGATCGAGATTCGAGAAGTATATTTCTTACAATGAAATAATCAAACTTTCCACCTGGAATTTAGTTAAATTTCACATATGTTGTTACACACTGATACACCTGCTACTAATATAATATACAGTACAATATCTCGTGCTATTATTTTCCAAGAAATAAAAGTAAAGTTACGTACGTAATCTACCGATTTGATAAACCTATCTTTCAAACAATCACCGTGGTCGTGTTAGTAAGTTGAGCGGCTAGAATGCTGGAGATCTCGAGTTCGAGACATTTCTTTTTTCTATTTTTTTAAAATAATTTATTCAATATATTAAAATTAAACCTATATTAATCCTAAAACAATATAATATAAATATTACAGTTTTTATGATATTAATATAGGTTTAATATATTGTATAATAAATTATTTAAAGACACGTTTTTGAAAAAAGTAAATATATTAGTATATTAGTAGGAGGAATTAGTAGGAGTATGTAACAACATATGTGTGAAATTTAACTAAATTCCAGGTAGAAAGTTTGATTATCTCCTTGTAAAAAATGTACTTCTCGAATCTCGATCGCCAAGCGTGTCAGCTGTAGCGAGAGAAAGAGAAGGAGACGGAAGATATGTCTGCGTTCTTCTAGCTAGCCCAGCGCACACGTACACGGCCTTCTCCTCGTGTGCGCGCTACCTCACACAGGAAAAAGCCGTGTACGTGCGCGCGCGGCGCTCGGCTAGCTAGAAGAATGCGTGAGAGAACGAGTAAAACGCAAGCGAGATGGGCAACATCAAAAAGAGTTCCGAAGTCTCGACGCGAGCTTATCTTAATCTCCAATCTTTCGTATCATATTTCTTCTTACTATAGAAAATAAAATTTTTACATTTCGCATTTTATCGGACCAAAAGTAATTGTAATGGATTAATGAGATTTTTGCGATTAAAATGACACCAAACACGGTATAGATCGGGTAATTTTTAATTAGATTATAATCAAGATGTTAATTACTTATCTAATTAAAAATTATCCAATCTATACCGTGTTTGGTGTCATTTTAATCGCAAAAATCTCATTAATCCATTACAATTATTTTTGGACTGATAAACTGCGAAATGTAAAAGTTTTATTTCCTATAGTAAAAAGAAATATGATACAAAAGATTGGAGATTAAGATAGGCTCGCGTCGAGACTTCGGCACTCTCTTTGATGTTGGCCGATCTCGCTTGCTCTTTATTCGTTCTCGCTCTCGCTTTCCTCACGCTCCAGCGTCGAGGATTTTAAAGAGCTCGCTTATCTATGAAAAGTAAACATGGAATAAAATAGGACCTAGAACATTAATTTCGCATTTTATTGATTTGAAAATAATTTTAATGGATTAATGACATTTTCACGATTAAAATGACACCAAACACGACATAAATCGGATTACTTTTAATTAAATATGTATGGTTAATCTAGTTAAAAATTATCTGATTTATATCCCCAGTGAGAAATGACCATCAAATCGATATCAAATTGTTATCGATCGATGCAATTTACATCAATTCAACGTCAATTCGATGTCGACTCGATAGATCTCTTCTCACTGGATCGTGCTTATCAATGTGATTTTAATTGCAAATATCTTATTAATCCAATCAAATTATTCTTAAGCCAACACATATATATATATATATATATATATGTATGTGTGTACGTACATATGTATGTATGTATGTATACAAATTTATAATGCGAAGATACGTCTGCGTTCTCCTAGCTAGCCGAGCGCCGGGCGCACACGTACACGGTTTTTTCCTTGTGTGCGCGCTACATCACGCACACGAGGAAAGAGCCGTGTACGTGTGCGCTTGGCGCTCGGCCAACTAGAAGAGCGCAGACATATCTTCCGTCTCCGTCTCTCCCTCTCGGTGATACGCTTGGCGATCGAGATCGAAAATTATATCTCTTGCAAGGAGACGGTCGAGCTTTCCACCTGGATTTTAGTTGAATATTATATATATTTTTATACATATTTTTATACTCTTCCTACTAATATATTCACTTTTTTTCAACGTGTCTTTAAATAATTTATGCAATATACTAAATTAAACCTATATTAATCCTTAAAAAATATTATATAAATATAATTTTTTTAATGATATTAATATAGGTTTAATTTTAATGTATTGCATAAATTATTTAAAGACACGTTGAAAAAAAGTGAATATATTAGTAGGAAGAGTATAAAAATATGTATAAAAATATATATAATATTCAACTAAAATCCAGGTGGAAAGCTCGACTGTCTCCTTGCAAGAGATATAATTTTCGATCTCGATCGCCAAGCGTGTCAGCGAGAGAGAGAGACGGAGACGGAAGATATGTCTGCGCTCTTCTAGTTGGCCGAGCGCCAAGCGCACACGTACACGGCTCTTTCCTCGTGTGCGTGATGTAGCGCGCACACGAGGAAAAAGCCGCGTACGTGTGCGCTGGGCTAGCTAGAAGAACGCAGACATATCTTTCGTCTCCTTCTCTTTCTCTCGCTACAGCTGACACGCTTGGCGATCGAGATTCGAGAAGTACATTTTTTACAAGGAGATAATCAAACTTTCTACCTGGAATTTAGTTAAATTTCACACATATGTTGTTACATACTCCTACTAATTCCTCCTACTAATATACTAATATATTTACTTTTTTCAAAAACGTGTCTTTAAATAATTTATTATACAATATATTAAACCTATATTAATATCATAAAAACTGTAATATTTATATTATATTGTTTTAGGATTAATATAGGTTTAATTTTAATATATTGAATAAATTATTTTAAAAAAATAGAAAAAAGAAATGTCTCGAACTCGAGATCTCCAGCATTCTAGCCGCTCAACTTATTAACACGACCACGGTGATTGTTTGAAAGATAGGTTTATCAAATCGGTAGATTACGTACGTAACTTTACTTTTATTTCTTGGAAAATAATAGCACGAGATATTGTACTGTATATTATATTAGTAGCAGGTGTATCAGTATGTAACAACATATGTGAAATTTAACTAAATTCCAGGTGGAAAGTTTGATTATTTCATTGTAAGAAATATACTTCTCGAATCTCGATCGCCAAGCATGTCAGCTGTAGCGAGAGAAAGAGAAGGAGACGGAAGATATCTCTGCGTTCTTCTAGCTAGCCCAGCGCACACGTACACGGCCTTCTCCTCGTGTGCGCGCTACCTCACACAGGAAAAAGCCGTGTACGTGCGCGCTCGGCGCTCGGCTAGCTAGAAAAATGCCTGAGAGAACGAATAAAAAGCAAGCGAAATGGCCAACATCAAAGAGATTTCCGAAGTCTCGACGCGAGCTTATCTTAATCGCCAATCTTTCGTATCATATTTCTTCTTACTATAGAAAATAAAATTTTTACATTTCGCATTTTATCGGACCGAAAATACTTGTAATGGATTAATGAGATTTTTGCGATTAAAATGACACCAAACACGATATAGATCGGGTAATTTTTAATTACATTATAATCAAGATGTTAATTATTTATCTAATTAAACATTATCCGATCTGTACCGTGTTTAGTGTCATTTTAATCGCAAAAATCTCAGTAAGTCATTAGAATTATTTTCAAACCGATAAAATACGAAATATGAAAATTTTATCTTTTATGCTGTGATGAAATACGATACGTAAGATTGGAAATAAAGGGATGCTCGCGAGCGGGACTCCGGAACTGTTTGATCGGTCATCTCGCTTGCTCCTTCCTCGTTCTCGATCTAGCATCAAATATAATCAAAACTAAAACTTTTATTATAATGGTATATTTGTAACGCAAAATTTTTTAAAATTTAACATGTCCCTGCAATTGTATGTATATACATATATATATAACAAATTGATATCACTAACCTTTTTCTACATCCTTTCTTTAAAGAAAGTTTACGGCGACTGGGGTATGGTTTCGCATCACCCTGGTTTCCCCATTTCTCTTTATATACTAAAAAACACTAATACTTTTCCACTTTACACTCAAAACACACTACACTACACAACACTACACTACACTACACGAAATGGCAAAAATAATATTATTTTTATCAAATAAGCAGATTGCAACAGCTCCATCTATCACGATGTCTGTGAACTAATTTACTGCTCTGTATTATCTTTAGATCTCGCTTTCGCTTGCAAATAATTCTTCACAAATAATTCTTCAGTATTACACGCATATCTTTTTTATTAAGCCTCTAAAAAAAATTCTAAAGGTATATTTACATTCTTTCATGTTTTCTCTTAACCGCGCTGGTCTCATTTTATATGTGCAAGCTGTAAAACTTTTGTATTGGTCAAATATATTTACGACCTGCAGCTAGGAGTCGATAACAAAAAACTAATTTTTAAAATTTTTTCTTATTTTTAAGATAAAATCACCAGCGCGGTATTTGTTACTTTGTGTACTTTAATCGTGGAGAAGCATTTGTCATTTTACTTAACTAATAAAAAGTTACGCGTGAAAAACGAAAGTATCATTTCGGTCGGTAAAGAAAATGCTTCCAGCATCCCCTTAACTTGAAGATTTTTTCATACGCTGAGCGTATATCGACATCAACAGGTTTTCTTAAATAACTTACTTCGAATTTAGCACATATGTAGCAGAAAGCATCATGATCCATAAGACAATCATGGGTTTGCGAAACCTTTTTAGTGATTGTTTTTCTTGTGAAGAAAATGATTAAAATACTACAAATCTGTTATTTGCTTTTTATTTATGTTTAGAAAATTCAAATTTACTATGTTTTTTGAGGTTATGTCAAAACCCTGACGTGCAGGAGTAAAACTGACCTCGGATTCGGATTCAGCGACCCGAAAAACATATAGTAATCATAATCTCACCATCTGCGTCGAAATTTTTTTTTTTTTGTGTGGCTGTGTAATCTATCCAATTTTGCTTCTTGGGCAGATTCTGTTGCCGTTTGGGGGAGACCTTGATCGCGCGGGGGAGTAGTCGTTCTGAGCCGATCTATCTCCGCGTTTATTTCCGCGTTCGTTATCTGTCTTTCCCTGTTCGCAATTTCGCTGACCGCATTCCGCTGAGTCGCCATCGCGGTATAATCCTCTTCCGGGTCGAACACGGGATTAATAAATGAAGGTAGTGAGAATACTCTACGACGAAAGATTCTGCGGTCAGTATGATCCGTGATATTGGATTGTGCGTATGGTAATGATGGGTGCAGTCTGTTTTTGTCGCGATTATTGTTGAACGGTATTAAACTATCGTCCGTTTCCTCGAATGGGAATTCGCGCTCTCTTATTATATTTGGGTGAAGCTCTGGCTCCGGCGAGCTTTCGTTCGAGTAACAATTTAGTAAATTCCGACGTACGTTGTCACGAATATCATGGACAGCTTCCTCGATTATACGAACTGGACTTAAGGGGCTTGGCCTAATCGAACGTCGGGCTGGATCGCTATACGGCCGCGACGTGTTTCGGTGTGTCGGTGGCGCGCGTGTGTTTTCTGACATTTAATGTTTCGCGTCGCTTAATTTCTATGACTTATATTAACGCGTATCGCATGTTGCTCGTGTTTCGCTGGCTGCTTCGCGGCGAGTCACTGTTGTGATGGGTCGGGGCCGTGTCGGGTTGCACGCTGCTTTCTCGCTTCATCGGCTGCCACCAAGTGCTCTGGGGATCTCGGTTTTCAGCTGCTCCTTTTGATGTGCTGCCTTGCCGAATTTTGATCCTTTGCTTCTTTTTTAGCTTCCTAGGCCTTCTTGATCCGTTGCTGCTGCCTCCGGCTTGACGGATCCCACTTCTGACACTAGTTGTTGTGCCTGGGATGGGCACAAGATTGCGGTTCGTCGTCCGTCGAGATTGCTGGGCGAGAAAGGCACTGGTACCACCTTTGGTGGTGATGTCATTGGTCAAATAAAGAAACACTTTCATTGACTTTGACTGATTTATTCACACACTTTATGTTACACAGTAAGACCGCGCGTACATTAATTTAGAAAAGACTGTTTTACACAGATTGCTTAGCGTTTACTGTTTAATGGATACTGCCCGCTTGTCACTACGGATTACTGTCCACTGATTATTGATTGAGTACTGCCCGCACGTCGCTACTCAATGGTTACTGTTCAATGGTTATTGCCCGCTGATTATTAATTACTGCCCGCGATGCCTTCGGCGCATCACGTTAAAAGGGCATCGGTGCTCTTGTTTCTGTTGTGCAACTGCTGACTAAGATTCGGATCAGCAGTTGCATTTCCTGGTGATTCTGTGGTGCAACTACTGACTAAGGTTCGGATTAGCAGTTGAATTTCCTGGTGATTCTGTAGTGTAACTGCTGACTAAGGTTCGGATCAGCAGTTGCATTTCCTGGTGACTCTGTTGTAATTTTTGGTTATAACCTGATTGAGTAATTTAGATTGAGTTATTAGTTTCGCAACCGTTGGCGGTGTCGAAACTAATAATAATGCTGCAATAACTGATTTTTGGAAAAAGTCAGATCATAACATCTGATTCCGGATTTTCAGTTTCATAAGAACTCATGTTATTCTCTAGTAAGATTTCCTCGTTTTCAGAACTGTCTGTTTCATCATTTTCATTATCGTCATTGCGCTTTTCCTAATACTTGCGACATCCGTACAATATCTCTACTTACAACGGGTTGCCTATATATTTCCTTATGTATTGTTATAGCATGGCCCATATGTTTCGCTAAATCAGAAATATCGTTTTCTAATAAATCTAATGCTACACTGATCGTAGCAACGTGTTTTCTGAGACCCATTTTACGTAAAGTCCACGTTTTGCACCACATGCCGTAGAAAGAAAATTGTCTCATTAATTCGCAAGCAATTTAAGTATTTAAAACAACTTTTGTTGTATCCCGGATTTCCAAATAAAAACGGATTTGCAGCAGGTATACGAGCATCCTTTCGATATTTTAAGATTAATTGAACACATTTCAATAATTGAGCTGATAGTAATACAGGAACAGTACGCATTAATTTTCTGCGTATAGTAAATCTCATATATTTTCTTGCAATTTCTCGTGCTGCACCTGACAGAAATAAATCTTTGTCTGTGCTCTCTGAAATTTGTACATAATTTTCAAAATCTTTGATAAGAAGGTGTTCTATTTTGCCTGCTCTACGACGGTTAAACAATTGTACGGATGTAAGAGTTACTTTTGCTAATTCTACCCAATTGTCATAACAAAATGTTTCCTTTAACATCACACATAGGACTTTACGTCTTTCATCAGGATAATTACGAAGTTTTATGATATCGTCCATTAAAGGAAGTTCCGTTTTCTTACACCTTCTATTTTCTTCTTGAGTTTCCAAAGCAGCTCTATTAATACTAGTTGAAAAATCATCTACAAAAAGAGCAAGGAATTCCTCGGTATCTTTTTTTGATTCGTAATCTTTCTTTTTTATACATTGAGTAATCAGAAGATTTCTGACTTTCTTAAGTAAAGTTCCCATTAGTTGCGGTGTTGTTGTTACTTTGTAAGTATTTGTGTTATGGTCAAATGCAGAAATTTTGTTAACTGCTTTGATGCAATCTTCATAAAATGTAAGATGATAAATTGACGTCATGTCTGTAATTCGATTATTTAGGTCTCTTATCGCTTTTAAGAAACGGCTAAGGTATCTTAGATGTGAGCGAATTAACTTATGCTGATATTGTTTACGATATTTACGGTACAATCTGTTACCAAACATAATAATTAATTCATCATAACGAATCAAACGTGTTATGTCATCTTCTCTGAGTGCAGGAAAAACTACTTTTCGCAAAGTTTCTTCTGCAATAGGATTAATACGTCCAATAATCGCTCTGCCCATAACTTCTACAGATCTAGTGTGTTTACTGTTGTGACCTGTACATCGTCGAAAATGACGTCTTATGCTACTTTTCATAAAAAATCCTTTGCATTTTGCACAGCAAGTATAATCATTTGCGATTTTTTGCTTATTTTTTTTAGGACGTCTGACTACAACAAGTGTTCCATTGTTAACATAATTATTAGTATTATGAAGAAAGTTGTCATTCCTTCTTATTGTTTCAATTATTCTTTTTCTCTCCAAATTCTTTGGCGGAAGATCAAGGAACTTCTTAACATCTGGTTCATTGCGATGAACAGTAGCCAGATGTCGAGCAATCTTTGATTGCATCTTTCGGCAATAGAAGCAACAGTTTTTTTATTGCCACCTTTAGATTCCTCAGAGGGATCAATTTTAAGATTTACATCATCAGGACAGAATTCACTGCTTTTATTAATCCGTATAGAAGCTTCGAAACTTGAATTATTGTTGTAATCTTTTGTTGATCCACTTGATACTTTCCTTTTAATTGCCTTATCATCTTTGTTAGTTTCTGTTTCAGTCGATGTAACACTATGTTCAGAAGGAAGATATTCTGAATCAGAATTTTCTTCAGTTTTACTCTCTATATCTTTTAGATTTAAAATACAGTTATAAGAAGCATTGAAGTTGTTGAAGATATATGTAAGCTATAAGTTATACGTTATCTTGCAAACACAATTATTTAACCCTTAGAGGGCCGGGATTTTAGAAATTTTCAAATCGCATTATTTGTATGAAAAAGTGATGAAAGGTCTTCAACTTTCACCCAAACTAAGACTAAATGTTTGCCAGTCAGAGAGTGACGCATATATGCGTCATGCCGGTCCGGCACGGTAATGCCCCATGTTAAATTTTTTAAAATTGAAAAAACTATTCTATACGCATGGAAAAGTATATACATAGGTTTTTTGGGTCACTGATTACGATTCTGGAGTCAAAATTGTGAAATTCGAGCTCTTTGATCGATAAAATATGAAAAATCCTGATTTCAAGAGATGTAAGTATTCGCTCTCAGCACTACCCAGGATCAACGACGTGGACGTGGCGAATATCTTTTTTTTTTTTGTCGAGGGGGAAATCCTTGATGGATACCCGCGGGGTTCGGGGGAACCCCGCGGGTTATGCGGGACTCTCCGGCAAGTCGAGGAAGGGACTTGCCGACATACCCGCTAAAACCCCCCCGGGGTAGCCTTCTCGGCCCTTAGTGAGAGAGGGAGAGGAATCACCAAATGGTATACGTCTCTCCCCCTCTCGGGCTGGCCCTATAGTGGCCTCTTCTTGTTATAGTTGGGGGGGGAGCCGGGCTCCATCGGCCCCCCACCTAAAGGGGGACTGGTCAGCCGGGAGCCCCCGCTCCCGGCTGGCCCCCGCTGGGAAGATTACTTCCCAGCAAATAACCTCCTGTGAGGGAGGGAATATCCTCAGCGGAGGAGGGATTCCCTCCCCCAAGGGGGGAAAGCTCCCGCTAAAATGGGTACTTAAAAATTACACCCTATTGGGCGTGTATGTGTAGGGACCTTCCCCCCATAAAACCTCCGGTTAGGGAGGAAGAGTACAGGATCCTTCCGGGGTTGTATGGGCCGACGATGAGGCCCAGCCCCGGAAGGGTCCCGCACTCCACTTCACGAACCCCCAACTGGGGGAATACCAGGGGAGGTACAAGGCCCCCCCCCGCGCGCATCGGACCAAGCTGACTGCTTGGATCCCAGGCGGGGGAGGAGTACCTCCCCCCTAGAAAATAATCTCCTGTTAGGGAGAAGCCGCTGGGTCCCCCTGTTTTAACTTGGGCCAAACGGATTGTCCGGCCCACGGGGGACCCAGCGGCTATCACACGCCCCTACGATGGGCAAAACGGCGGTGGGGGATGTCCCTCACCCTCCTCCTAATTGAAGGAGGGGGGGGACCCCCACCGCTGCCCTCGTCGTCAGTGTCAGGTGGGGGAGGTGGGAGCACCTCCACCTCCCCACGTCTTAGGCGCTCCGCCTCCTCCTTCCGCGTCATAACCTTGACGCAGAAGTCGGAGACGGCGCGCCACTTGACCTCTCCCTCCAGCATCTGGCGCACCAGAGCTGGGAGGGAGAGGTCCCCGCCGGACGTGGCAAATATCTGATCCCATGTGTGTGTGTATGTGTGTGTGTGTGTGTGTATGTGTGTGTGTGTGTGTGTGTGTGGGGAGGGGGGAGGGTATTTTTTTTATTTTCTCTTCAGTATGAACAGTATGAATCAAGAATTAGTCCAATGAAAGCTTACTGATTATTCTATTCACGGTAGATTACTCTTAGTGTGATAATCATAAAAGCATGGAGTTGTACATAACGTTACAGAACAGGTGTTGCATTGAAATTTAGAGTCTGCTCTTTTTTTCCTCATTTGACATAACGTACATCTTTTTCTTTTTTCCATTGCTACAGGTAAATGTGTTCCTATAAGACGTGTTGCAGATATTTGAGAGCTTACGCGTTTCTCTTTTTCTAAATTGAAGATCTTCAAAATAATTGTTAGTCTAAAATCTGGAAAAGATAATCGATTTTCGGGATTATTCCGATTGTACAAAGCATGGGCATTTACAAGAGCCATATCAAGAACATGGAAAAATAACTTTTTGTACCATTTCATTATCTTTCTAATCGTTTCAGTCAAAGATAATGTTTTATCGATTTGATCCACTCCTCCCATGTTTTTATTGTAGTCAACTATGCAAGTTGGTTTCACTCTATACTTTCCAGTCTTATAATCTCTCTTTCCGGTATTTGTAAGTCCCAATTCGTGCACAGATGATATCATGTACACCTCTTTTTTATCTTGCCACTTCAAAGCCATCCAAATCATGTTGTGCGCAACTTGAACTTCTCCTTTTTGGAGTTTCGAATCCAAGGAAGGAAGTCCTTTTCTGTTTTTTCTGACTGTACCACATAAACCTGTGTCTTTTTCGTGTAGAAATTCTGTCAATATTGGAGAGGAATACCAATTATCGTAGTGTAAACTATGTGACCTTTATTATAATAAGGTTTCATCATATGGGCGACAACATTTCCTGAAACACCCAATTCAAAATCCTCACAGTCAGTATTAGCCCCTGTGTAAACGATAAAGTCTAAGATCACTCCTGCCTCACACTCAACAAGTACATATATTTTGATACCGAACCTGTGACGTTTTAGTGGTAGATACTGTTTGAAGGCTAAGGGTCCTTTCCACAGAACAAGACTTTCGTCTATACACAACTTTTCCCCTGGAGCATAAATACTTTGAAAACTTTGTTTTCAAATAATCGATAACAGTTTTTATTTTTCTAAGTGGATGATCAGATACAATTTCATTGTTTTGAAAATGTAAGAAACGTAAAATTTGACAGTATCGATTGCGAGGCATTGTTTGTGAAAAAATAGGAGTCGATAAAGCGGGACAAGTACTCCAATAATCTTTGAGGTTCCCTTTTACTACATGTCCCATGAGAATAGATAGTGCAAAAAATGCCAATAGCTCTTCTTTCGTCAAATCTTTCCATTTAGCCATTTTTTCACGATCTAATTCTGGATTTTGACTTTGATAACGGTTGGTTTCACTGCAAATGAGTTCAAGAAGAGGTTGATCAAAAAATAACTCAAAATAATCAATGGGTTCATTTCCATTCATTTCATTATCTTGAATCCCAAATTGTGAAGTAAATTTTTTGACAGATGGAAAAAAATCTGTGTCATAAAATGTCTGTAGACTTGGAATATATTCGATGTCATTATAATCATCGGCGATTTCATCACCAGCCTCAGATTCTACTTCCGAGTCTGGCTCAGATTCCCCACTGCTCATGTTGAAGATATGAACGGGTTAGATAATGAATAAATTACGTACTGAAATCGTACAATATTCAGACCTAGTTATGAGACTTATACTTATGCATCCAACTAAGAACTTTGTTCGAGAATTTGATTTGAAAACGCCTCCTAATGTTTAGTTGATAAAGTAGCATTTAGATGAATGATCCTTTCGGAGAAGATAATTTTATAACACCACAATCTCCTTGTATAGATCGACAATCAAAATGATTATCTCACAAGGGGAGTGCACGACGTGCCCCTCACTGATTCAAACGAGGATTTTTTTATGTATAGTACCTAATTAGAAACAAGTTCTGTTAAAGCGAGAGAACGCGCTTCTCAAGCATTCGTCTGAAAAAAAATGTTGAAGATTTGCCAGCACTTCTTAAGACGTTGCAAAGAAGCATTATCGAAGCGCCCCGGTGGCTTGGTTGGTAGCGTTCTTCTTTTGTAACTGCGAGATCGCTGGATCGAATCTCGCCGTGTGTAACTATTTTTTTTCTTTTATTTTTGTATAATTTATTTTTTTTGTTTTTAGGAACATTTTATAACATTAATAAATATTTTTTTAATAATTGACATTTAATTTTTAACATTTTGTTCCATATATTAAAAGAAAATTCAATTGCTTTCTGTCAAAAATATAATATTAGGAAATGTTTAATATTATACGAGAAATATATCACTACTAATAAAATAAATTAGTAAACAATTATCAATAATAATGCGGATATTTTGGTAATATTTTTAATTATTTTATTGTACAATTATTAAAAATATTTTAAATTTTCTAGCTCTAGAAATAAAAATATTTCTTAAAAGTTTTATACGTTAGAGCTATATTTTTATTATTATGCTCGGTCTCGGATCACTTTTTGTATATCTGACCTGGAGCAACAATAGCTACGAGTTTCGACCATAAGGGATCAGTCGCTTTGTTGAAGTAAGAGAGGGGAGAATCGTACAGGAGAAGACAGACAAAGCGTCGGTTTTTGAAATAGTCGACCGTTAGTTACGACAGTACAAGGAAGACGTTATAGACAGTGCCGTGAAAATTTCGAAGATGGAATCAACATCTGATTCTTCGATAAAAAGCGATGTTGAACAAAAAGAATCGCTTGCAGGAAGTAGTAAAGATGAAGAAGTTTTGTTAAACGAGGAATTTGCGAAATTCCAGCTGAAAGGTGCCGTCGTTTACATGGATAAGCTTCTTGAAGAAAATAATTTGATTACACCAGAACCACCTTCAACGATTTCTTATGAATCAATGCTTATCGGAGAAGAAATGTATCACAACGCCGTGCAAATGATTGCCGAAAAAAAATTAATCACCGATGAAGAATTAATAGCTATACATGAAGCTGACGAAAATAATTTTTTCCGGGAATTAGAATATAATGACTCCGATTGTGAAGATTCTGATGAATATCAACCAGATGAAAAAAAAGCGAAACAAGTAGAATACATTCCGCTTGATTACAAAGTAAAAGTGGTAAATATTGCGAAACAACATCCTAATTGGAACTTGAAGAACCTTCAGAAAAAAGGATGTAGCCGTTTAAAAAACATGAAGGATTTAAAGAGGTGGGAAGAGCACATTAAAAAGGGCGGAACAATTATCGATAAGTATACTACTATCGACTCTTGGACATATGATCGATTTACAGAGGCTCGAGAAAATTTACAACAAGTTACAACAAGAAACTTGCAACAGTGGGCTTTGGCTGCTGCAAGTCAATTTGAAAACTTTAATTTCAAAGGTTCTCTTTCCTGGGTAAACAAATTCAAACGAAATCACAGAATTCGACAACGAAAAATTACAAGATATGTGAGTGAAAGAGAGACTTTCACGATGCCTGAAATTTTGGCTTCTGCAGAAGAATTTCGAATTCAAGTACGGCACATAATTCCAAACTTTCAAAAAGAATTCGTCATCAATACTGATCAAACAGGTAACTTTTAAAAATTAAATTTTACAAATTGTAAATATTTGAAAATAGTTTATATGCAATATTATATTTTTCTTCATTTACTTTATATATTAATTTTTTACAATACATTTTTTAATTATATTACAGGTTGCCAGTACCAGTCTACGTTTGACAGAAGTCTTGCCGAACAAGGATCAAAAACTGTCTTCGTGAAGAAACAACATTTACATAGAACAACGCATTCATACACGGCCCAATATGCAGTCACATTGTCCGGAGAATTGATTCCTCAAGTATTTGTGTGCTTACAAGAATCTACAGGTAATTTTGGGCCCAGAGTTCAAAAATCTGTCGACGAACTTGTAACAAAATATAAAAATACCGTCGTTACAAGTTCAAAGTCCGGAAAGTTAACGACCCAACTATACAAAACATTTTTAACAAATATTATGTTACCATACGTTAAAGAAAACAAATTTCTACTGTTGATTGACTCTTGGGGAGGACAAACAAATCCGGGTATGTACGATGAAATTTTTAAAGACGATAGGAATATAGGAACTTGCACTATTAAAGTTATTCCCCCAAAATGTACGCCTATATGCCAACCATGTGACGTCTATTTCTATCGACAAGTTAAAAATTTAATCAAGCGTCTTCAAAACTGTTCGTACTTGATTGAACAGAATCGCGAAATATCATCTAGAGACGATTGTATTAAAATTCACTCTATTGTTCATCACCAATTGTCGTCGCCAATATTTATTGATATGTTACGATATGCATGGTTTGCTTCGAAACTTTGTGATGAAAGGGAAATTTTTTTAAATGTTAATCAAGTTTGCTTTCCCATAGACGTTTTGAAAACGCCCTGTACATGCAAAAATGCTGCATTTATTAGATGTGCAAGATGTGCCATTAATTTATGTTTTTATTGTTTTTATGATCAATACCATCCGGCATCTTGCAAAGGCACTACTGATTCCGCTAATTAATATAACAATTTTGTAATATATAACGTTTGTTGTAAGAATAAAAAATGTATGCTATACAAATTTGTTTGATTTATTTTCGTTCTTCATATATATTTCGTCCTTTATATATTATTTACAATTAATGCTAATATGCTAGCGAAAAAAAATAATTATTGTAAATTTACTTATTTATTTTATAGTAGTGATATATTTCTCGTATAATATTAAACATTTCCTAATATTATATTTTTGACAGAAAGCAATCGAATTTTCTTTTAATATATGGAACAAAATGTTAAAAATTAAATGTCAATTATTAAAAAAATATTTATTAATGTTATAAAATGTTCCTAAAAACAAAAAAAATAAATTATACAAAAATAAAAGAAAAAAAATAGTTACACACGGCGAGATTCGATCCAGCGATCTCGCAGTTACAAAAGAAGAACGCTACCAACCAAGCCACCGGGGCGCTTCGATAATGCTTCTTTGCAACGTCTTAAGAAGTGCTGGCAAATCTTCAACATTTTTTTTCAGACGAATGCTTGAGAAGCGCGTTCTCTCGCTTTAATAGAACTTGTTTCTAATTAGGTACTATACATAAAAAAATCCTCGTTTGAATCGGTGAAGGGCACGTCGTGCACTCCCCTTGTCAGATTATAAATGTTGAGATAATTTTATAACTGTATCTCATGACTGATCTGCGTCTATTTCCGAAAATATTCTGAGAAACATTATAAAATGATGATATATTGAAGATTCAAGATATCTGCTCAATATTATAATTTTGACTCGACATCGGTTAGTACATAAATTGAATACGAATGCGAATATCTTCAAAATCAAAATTGAATAGAAGAAACAGCAATATTTAGTTCATTTTAAATTTTTATAATGTAACTACATGCTTATGTGCAATAATAATTAATAATATAATTATTATTAATAATAATTATTATTAATTATTGCTGATTATTTTTTTAAATAATTATTAATCATTCTTAATAATTATTCGTTTCAAAAAATGTGTTCTACAATGGTTCATTTTCGGACGCATATATGCGTCATACCGGCCCTCTAAGGGTTAAGAACATACACACATACAAATACATATATATATATATATATATATATATATATATATATTAGGGTGGTTCTTATTTTATACTACATCGAAAATTTAAAAAAATGTTAACAAAATGTTCGGTACGGAATGGAGCCGTGAGGAGGAAAGACGGAAAAGTCACGAGCACGCACACACAGAATTAATTCACACGCAAGTTCTAAACAGTTTAACAAAGTATATTTTACACAGTCAAGAGAAAAGTCACAGTCAGAATAAAGATATATATACAAAACTATTTACACTGGTTTTAACCGTTCAAAACTTTCAGGCGCGGCCAAAAGCGGTTGAGGCGCGTGCGAACGCGAATTTCGCGAACGCGAGGAGCAAGCGACTCCAACACAGTGAGCGTGCACGACGCGAGCAAAGAAAGCGACTTTGCTATCGCGCGAATAAGTCACAAGAGGATAAAGAGCGATTATCCTCAAAGGCGTGCGAATAATTGCGTGAATTTTAAGACTATCGAAAATGCGGGTCGTACCTGAACGGATCTAAGCAGACTGGCCCTCGTCCCCACTCTGCATCCGTTTTTATACTGTGCTTTTCTGGAATGTTCTTTCCGGTCGTCATTTCCTCTTGAGGGAAATGACGACATAAAAAGAACACTCCAGAAAGGTTCGGAAAATTCTATATGAATACATTTATATAAATATAATTTGACACAAATAATTGGGGACGATGACAAGGCTTTTTGAATGCTTGGAGAAACGGCAGCGCCGCCGTCTCTCTACTTTAGCGCGCTCCGCGTGAGCGCGGCTAAGTACAAACATGTAATGATAGCGGGACGTAAGTCCCGCGTACAGCGTGACTGGAGAGCAACGACAGCAATGCGTGCGATAGAACACACATCACTGCCGCTACTCTCCACGTATAGCATTGCTGCATTACACCCCCTGTGTTGCACAGGCCATGCAACACAGGTGATGCAATGCAGCGTGATGAGGGCTTGGCGGAGCCCTTCGTTCGCTCGCGAACATACATGCTTATGTGCAATAATAATTAATAATATAATTATTATTAATAATAATTATTATTAATTATTGCTGATTATTTTTTTAAATAATTATTAATCATTCTTAATAATTATTCGTTTCAAAAAATGTGTTCTACAATGGTTCATTTTCGGACGCATATATGCGTCATACCGGCCCTCTAAGGGTTAAGAACATACACACATACAAATACATATACATATATATATATTAGGGTGGTTCTTATTTTATACTACATCAAAAATTTAAAAAAAATTTTTTTGTCTCACTCCTTAAAATGGTTCCATTTTATGAAAAAATAAGGATTTCTTATTTTAGGACATTTAGACGCTCTTCGGCACTCTTTCCCGTTATCCGATTGAAATAAACTTTTATAGGAATTATTTTCTTATAAAATGGAACCATTTTAAGGGGATGCTGGAAGCATTTTCTTTACCGACCGAAATGATACTTTCGTATTTCACGCGTAACTTTTTATTAGTTAAGTAAAATGACAAATGCTTCTCCACGATTAAAGTACACAAAGTAACAAATACGGGGCTGGTGATTTTATCTTAAAAATAAGAAAAAATTTTAAAAATTAGTTTTTTGTTATCGACTCCTAGCTGCAGGTCGTAAATATATTTGACCAATACACAAGTTTTACAGCTTGCACATATAAAATGAGACCAGCCCCGTAAAGAGAAAACATGAAAGAATGTAAATATACCTTTAAAATTTTTTTTAGAGGCTTAATAAAAAAGATGTGCGTGTAATACTGAAGAATTATTTGTGAAGAATTATTTGCAAGCGAAAGCGAGATCTAAAGATAATACAGAGCAGTAAATTAGTTCACAGACATCGTGATAGATGGAGCTGTTGCAATCTGCTTATTTGATAAAATAATTTGATAAAAATAATATTATCTTTGCCATTTCGTGCATGTTTATTACACATTATAGGATAAAGAGATAAGGCACACTATTCAAGCGTTTGCTAGAAAATCGCAAAAATTCCGAGCGCCAGATAAATCAAAGTAACAAAACGTTTAGTGAAGAGCGCGTGGCATACAGGCAGCTTGCTAAACTCGTAACGTCGACATTGCCGGTTCAAAACTCGATGAATAATTTTTTTCTATACGATTTTTTGCAATGGAATATAATACATAATAAATGTAATACGTTTTATTATTTATTATATTTATATTGGGCATCTTTTTGCTTAAAAAATTTATTTATAGAATAATTGTATGATAGAAATAGATATATTATTGTGTTTCAGCAATAACAGCAGTAGATCAATGCTATACAAAACACAAATAAATAACATGTTTTATTTATTGCTAAAAATAGAATATATAAAATAGTATGTTTTAGGACAATATTTATTATAAAAAGAAGCGAAACAATAATTCGCGCGATATTTTATACATTGTATAAAAAAACATGTAAATAAAACATGTTTTGATTTATTTGTGTTGTGTATAGCACCAATCTACCACTGTTATTGCTATTTAGAAACAATTATCTATTTATTTCTATCATACAGTTATTCTATTGGCGGATTTTCGAAGCAAAGAAAAATATAAATGCAATAAATAACAAAACGTATATAAACGTATATATTTATTATGTATTATAGTCTATTAAAAAAAATTATATACAAAAAAATTATTTACCGAGTCTCAAACTGGCAATGTCGACTTTACGAGTTTAGTATGCCTAAACTATACTGCCTCCCTACTGCTACGCTAAGCGCCTTCGCTAAAAGCTTTGTTATTTTATCCGGCGCTCGAAATTTTTTCTCAAACACTTGAGTAGTGTGCCTTACCTCTTCATCCTATTTTACTTCTCTTCCTACGAAATTATATTAATTCATAATTATAGGAAATTATTTTCTATAACTAAATAAAAACACTTTATATTTTATATTTTATATATTTTATTTTTTATTATACATTATTGTAGGATCGATGTTATTGATCAAGGGTTTCTTTTAGTTGAAACTTAGTTTATTTCGAAATGTAATTAGATGAGACGAGATATAACGAATATAAGAGAGATACAAAAATACACGCACTCGCTATCACACGCAACTCACTAGCCCCTCTTCCGCGCCCTCTACTCTCGCTTGCCCCGCTCGCACGCCTCGCTCGCTCGCTCAAATGTTCTGCGTTGACGCGCGCTTTTCAAGAGAGCTTCCACGTCACCACATTCGGCCCTCCTGACACTCATCTGTCCTCAGATGTCGATATCCTTTTGGTCTTCACAGTCTTCATTTTCATCCTCGCTAAACGAATAATCAGGAATATTATCTTTCCAGGATTTCATGTGATCAATCGTTGTTGACGTTTCTAATGGACCTTCGCTTTCGCCGATCTTCCTTACCATATACCTATCGTTTCGTAACACCTTTATGATTTGATAAGGTCCTAGGAATTTTGAAGCTAACTTCAATCCTGGGCCTTGTTGCGTCCTCTTGATTGCAACCAGATCATTTTCTTTAAATTTAGTAGCTTTCTTTCTCTTCTTATTGTAGTTTCTTTTATTTTCTTGTTGAATCTTCAAGATGTTTTCCTTGGCTTTTGCCCTGAGTTCGTCACGATTTTCTTCATACATTTTAGTCCATTCTTCTTCTATTAGCTCTGTGATTTTAGGATCTTCTTTTATTCTAATGTTTGTGCCAAACAACAGTTTAAACGGTGTTGTACCGGTACTTCGATGTGGTGTAGCGTTTAAGTATTTTTGACATACTTCTAGGTGTTTGTGCCATTCACTTGGTTTCGGTGTAGTCAATTTGGATAATAATGGGATTAACGTACGGTTTACACGTTCCACTTGTCCGTTAGCTCTTGGGACGCCTGTAGTAATCAGAGTATGTTGTACATCTTCCTCTTTACAATATTGTTTAAAATCGTGCGAAGTAAAGCAGGTCCCTCTGTCGGATATAATTCTCTTAGGGTTGCCAAAAATCGTAGCTTGTTTCTTTAATCTATCTATCACCTCAGTAGTACCCGTAGATCGTATTGCATACAACCACGTGAATTTACTGAATGCATCGACTATCACTAAGATGTGACGATATTGTTTTTTCGTTGTTGGTAGTGGACCCAAGTGATCGAGGTGGTAGGTATCTAATGGTATGGATCCCTTGTCTATTGTGTGTAACCATCCTTCTTGCTTCCCATGTTTCTTTTCTGCCAAAATACAACTTATACAATTATGAATCACCTTTTCAATTATAGAACGCATGTTGGGAAACCAGTAATCTCTCTTAATAATTGCTTCAGTTTTTCCTACCGCAAAATGACCTATTTCGTGTGTTTGTCTCGCTATTTGATATTGCATAGTTTTAGGTAATATTAGTAGTACATCGTTATCTACTTCTTTATATAAAAGGCCATTTTTTACTATATAACCGTCGTGTTGCCGTTGTTCGGCTAATTGAAAGATTTTTTGTAGAGTATTATCTTCCCGTTGCGCTTTTCTTATTCGTGCTATAATACTTTCTTCATTTTCATTAATTAAAAAGACTGACGGTAACGGATTGCGACTTAATGCATCGACATGCGTCATAAATTTGCCTGAACGATGCTCGATTACATATTCAAATTCCTCTAAAAGTAGTGCCCATCGGGCAACGCGTACACACAAATCTTTTTTCGCCATAGTTAACGTAAGCGCTTGACAATCTGTGACAATTTTGAATGGAATGGCTAGTAAATAAATTCGGAATTTCTTTAGCGACTTTATAACTGCTAACACTTCAAGCTCATAACTTGTATATGTTCGTTCGGCTGGTGAAGTTGTACCGCTCGCATAATAGATTGGATGCAGTGCGTTATTCGTACTATCTCGTTGTAACAGCATCGCACCATAACCATCCATTGATGCATCAGTATGTAGTTCCGTGTGCGCTTTCGGGTTATACAATCTTAAAACTGGTCTATTGCATAACATCGCTTTTAATTTATTGAACGCTATTTTTTCCTTTTCACCAAAATGAAATTTTACATCGGCTTTGTTCAGATTCGTTAAAGGACGCGCTATTAAAGAATAATTTGGAATATATTTACGGAAGTATCCAGCTAAACCCAAAAAGCTTTGATTTTGTTTCATATTCGCTGGTTGAGGGAATTTTATTACAGCTTCTATTTTCTTTTCAGTCGGACGCACTGTGTTATTTTCTATTATATGCCCAAGAAATTCTATTTTAGTTTGTAGAAAGTAACATTTTTTCCAATTAAATTTTAAACCAAATTGTTCGGCTGTATCAAACACTTCTCTCAAAGTCTCTAAATTTGTTGCATAATCTTTGGAAAAAACAATAAAATCGTCAATGTAAATTAATATTTTCTTCTTTTTTATTAACCCGTCGAAAATAGAATTAATAAACTTCTGGAAAATAGCTGGTGAGTTACATAACCCAAAAGGTACGTACAAAAATTCGAACTGGCCATTCGGTATTATAAACGATGTAAATTTTCTACTTTCTTTCTCTATCGGAAAGAATCCGTTTTTTAAATCAAGTGTGCTGAAAACATGAGCACCTTCTAAATCATTTATCTGATCTTCAATTAATGGCAAAGGGAATCTAATCTTTATCAGTTTTGTGTTTAGTTGTCTATAATCAATACATAATCTAGTATCGCCACTTTTTTTTTTACACATACTACCGGACTTGCATAATCCGACAAGGATGGTTGAATAATTCCGTTCTGCAACCATTCGTCAACATGTGCATTTACTTCCTTTTGATCGGATGCAGATAACCTTCTAGCCCTTTGGAATACTGGTTATCTTTTAATATTATGTTCATTTTCACGTTTGTTTCCCGCGTCTTAACTGGCTTATAATTATCTATCAATTTCTTAACAGCATTTTGATGTTCAATATTCGGTACATGTGACAAGTCTATTTCATCAATTTTATTCACGTAATCTATTTTATATACTTCTGGCAATTTATTTTCTTCTAACCTATTAATTTGTGGCTTGACAACTGATATTTTTCCTTCTTTTATGTTTACCTCGACATTATTTAGAAAATTAGTACTTATTATTAACTCGTAATGCATTAATGTATCAGAAATCATGCATATTGTAATCGGATAAGTATTATTGTCAATCTCAATTATAGTATCAAATTCTCCTAGCGTTGTATTATTTTGTGGACCGATCCCGCGAAATTGAATTTCTTTTTTAGTTAATTTAGGTAATTCTAACCTTATGTACTGTTCTGCACGCATTAATGATAAATCGCTGCCCGTATCTATCAAAGTTGCGCCTACGCAAAAGACTCGTCTTCGATCTGTCTTCGATCCCGGAGGGGCCCCCAAATTGTAGGATCGATGTTATTGATCAAGGGTTTCTTTTAGTTAAAACTTAGTTTATTTTGAAATGTAATTAGATGAGACGAGATATAACGGGTGCATCCAGTACCGCAATCGCTCAGTGAGCGCTCAATAGCCGCTAACTACGCTCTCTAGATTTGTGTACTGTATGCAAGCGCTCCTTAAGTCGCTCATCGTGAGCGGTCGCCATATTTGAGAGCGTAATTTTATGTCGCTCACTATCGCTCACTCGGCTCACTGCTTATTATTCCCGCTTCGCCTTGTCAATAAAAGGTTATAAGACAGTAAGTATAATGATAGGTTATTTATTTACAATTGTTACTTACATGGGAATTTTCGTCTTTCTTTATAAATTTCCGCGTTCCAGGACGTAATATTAACACTTTTTATGGAAAATAATCTTTTCTTTATAGTTTGCTACAGAGGTTCTCGAAGTAACCTTTCTCCGAGAACTTCTTTAGAAAAACTATAAAGAAACGATTATTTTCCATAAAAAGTGTGATATTACGTCCTGGAAAACGCGAAAATTTATAAAGAAAGACGAAAATTCCCATGTAAGTAACAATTGTAAATAAATAACCTACAACCTAGCTATTATATGTACTCATTATCCTTACTTATTATTACATACATAAATGGATATTATAGATTAGTGTAATAGTGTGTAATAATAAAATATTTGTTTATAGAAAAAAATGGCTTTCATAGAAAGTCAATATCTTATTGAGGGTGTTATCTACAATATAGTAGAGACAGCTGATATACATGAAAAGTTACGAAAGGGTAAGTTAAATATATAATTTAATTAAATCAATTTAATAAAATCTAAAAATGCTAATTGAATATATACTAAACATAAATTATGTATTTATATAGATGCTACTTTTGCATCGCAGTATATAGATGGACATTCTGCGCAATTAGAATTTCAACCGCAAAGGACTTCAATAGGAAGGACTGTAATAGGAAACAAAAATGGTAAATAAAAGCATAATTCTAAACTTGAATATAATTAAGAGACAATTAAGTAGATAATATAAAATATTATATACATATACTTTATTTGTACTTATAAATATACCTATAAGTAAAGCGTAGTTTTTGTTTTACATCTGCTTTTACATGGTTGTATAACTTTAATGTATACATAAAATAATTTTTTATTATGTATTATGTAGATTCTAATGTGGTATATGTGCATGATGCCTCTTCGCAATTAGAGTTCCAGTCACCATCTGCAGAAAAAGAAAATGGTAAGTAAAATTATCTTATAAAAATATCTTTATAAAAATATCTTACCTAATTTGTCATGGGCCTATAAGTCATACATTTTTTTATAACATTTCTGCGATATTATTTCTTTTTTCATAACCGCTATCGATTATATTTCTTATTGCTTCGTTTCCTTGATCATTTTCATCTTCTATTGCAACATTTTCAATATCGTTTTCATCTTCTATTTCATCTAAATAATCATCACAATCACCTTCTTCTGTTAATATAAGATTATGCAAGATGCATGCGGATGCAATTGCATAGTTAATTAGGTCTAAGTTATACATTTCCAAATATTTTAATTTCCTAAATTTTCCTTTTAACAATGCAAAAGCTCGTTCAATTGTAGATCGAATAGAACTTAATTTTTTATTATATCTGCTTTGTCTTTCGGTTAAGTGACCATTATCTTTATATGGTACTATTAAAAATCGACTTAACGGGTAAGCTGCATCGCCAATTATATGATTTGTGTTCGGAATTAAATTTTGATACATTATATTCTGGAAAAGAGGACTATTTCGGTAAACTCGCGCGTCGTGACATCTTCCTGGCACACCTATGTGCACATCTATAAATCTTCTTTTATTGTCACATACGGCTTGTAAAATGACACTATGGAAAGCTTTTCTGTTATAATAATCTGTCGGATTGTTATATGGTTGCATTATCGGAATGTGGCAACCATCAATAACGCCAATCACTCCTGGTATTTCACGAGAACGATATTCAAAATCCTACCAAAACAAAACACGAAATTATGATACTTGACCTAATATTTAAATCTTTTCTTTTTAGATGACAGTTTTACATGGACACAAGATGCAGTTCTATTATTGTTAACAGAATATGAAAAGAGAAAAGAAAAATTTCGAAATCCTACAATCAAAAAGAAAATGTTATGGAGCGAAATAAAAAATATATTCGATAAACATGGGTATAAAATAAGTACTGACAGTTTAGATAAAAAATTTCGAAATTTAAAAAAAACTTATTTAAAAATTCACGATAACAATAAAAAAACAAGTACCGGAAGAGGTACGGTAACATGGGAGTATTATGATAACTTTTGCAACATATTTGATCATGATAAAACTATTTCAATGGATAATACATTAAGCAGTATGAGAGTTATTACAGAAAATGATAAAACAATAAACCCGGAAATATTAGATTTATCTGTCGACTTAAATGAACCTGCAGTTACTGATATGTTAGTAACTGCAAATTCCTTTGAGTCGACAGACGAAGACAATCCAACAACTTCATGTAGTACTCCCAATAGCACAACTGGTCAAAATATTAAAAGTGCTAAAATTGAAAGATTGAAAGAACGAGGAAAGAAACGAAATTATGATGTCTTTCGAAAAGACTTAGTAGCAATAGGAAAAGAAAAACTTCAAGAATCAAAAAAATTGCGTGAATCAGTAGATACTATGATAACTGTTCAAAAAGAACGTAACAAAATTTTCTCCGAATTAACAGAATATTTGAAAAACAAATAATGAAAATCTTTCATTGTTTTTCAAATATTCTGGTAAATCAGGTTTATTTTCATGTTTCGTTCATTTTTTACTTTAAAATCATTTATTGTAAATGTTTATTAAAAATATATTTTATTTTTTGTTTAATTATGAAAAGTGCTGTGATTGATGAAAAGTGATATAACGCCAATTTAGTTTTAACTGCCAAAAAGTTTTGTTTTCTTTTTCAATATGGCTACAACACATTTAGTTTTGTGAAAAAATAGCATGATTTCTTTAATTCATGTAGTCATGTAATCTAAGTTTTTTAACTGCCAAAAAGTTTTGTTTTCTTTTTCAATATGGCTACAACACATTTAGTTTTGTGAAAAAATAGCATGATTTCTTTAATTCATGTAGTCATGTAATCTAAGTATAGATGAGTCATAATACATAAATTAAATTGATACACTTTACATTTATTACGAGTTTATTTTTAAGAGAAACGAAAAAATGTACATTTTTTAAATTTTAATACACTTTACTATAAGTTCTTTTGTTATAAAAACACTACTATATATATTTGTTATAAATACTAATGCAAATAAATTATTTAATTCCTTTATATTTTTTGTTGTACCTGCCATCCCAAAATGTATGTATATGTAAAAATTATTTTAACAATAATACGAATTTTTCCTGATAATTTGTTTTTCATATGCTTTCTTTTAATATTTAAAAATATACTTTATTCAATTTAGATATGAAATATAGATGAAATATATATGAATTAGAATGATAATGCTATCCTTTAAAATTTATTTTATTTTTTGATAATATAATTTTGTAATATAATTATATACTTACATCTATAATGTTTTGCACATTTGCTGCATTTGGCCATTTTATGTATGTACCCAATAATGAAGCCAATGTTTTTATAATATTTGAAAACAAAAATGTGCTGTGCTAGCAGACATTCCAAATCTATCTCCAACTGCGAGAAATGATTCTGCTTTTGCCAAAATCCATACAGTTAATGCAACTTGTTTGTCTAAAGGTACCACATAATATTCTTTTTCCATGTGTTGTCCGATTACATTTATAAGAAGCTATAAATTATAAATATTTATATAAATAATTATACATAATTAATACATTAATTTAATACGATTTATTCAATTATTTTTTAAATCTATAAAAAATTGTAATGCAATACTATAACTATACTATTATATATTATTGTTCTGTTATCAAAATACAAAAACTACATTCACTATACGTTAATGTAAAATCATAATTGTTTTTACTTACCTCCATTGTTCTGCGTGTCATCCGAAAATGTGCATGGAAATCGCTTAATGAATATTGTGGAATTGTTATTTCATAATAATTTTCATTTCGTACATGCAATGTTTTAATCTCTGCTTCTAATAAATTATCTTCGAATAAGTCTTGAAAATCCTCGATGATTTGTATAATGTTTTCATGTTCATCACTATCATGTTCAAACATAAGCGTAACAATATTTTGTCGATCCATTATTATTTTTAAATCAAAAAATATAATTTTGCTTTTAACTTTTATCTATCTGTCATAAAATAGGTTATATAGTTGTATGACGTCTAAAAGCTGTGAGCATGTATCCAGTACATGAAAAGCTGCTCATCGAGCGCTCACGAATAGCCGCTACTTAGCCGCTCAGTGAGCGGTTGCCGTACTGGATGCACCCAACGAATATAAGAGAGATACAAAAATACACGCACTCGCTATCACACGCAACTCACTAGCCCCTCTTCCGCGCCCTCTACTCTCGCTTGCCCCGCTCGCACGCCTCGCTCGCTCGCTCAAATGTTCTGCGTTGACGCGCGCTTTTCAAGAGAGCTTCCACGTCACCACATTATATGACACTCATCTGTCCTCAGATGTATATATATATATATATATACATATATATATACATTTACAAAAAACGCTTTCGTTCAAAAATAAAAATAAAAGTTACACAAAAATTGCACTCTCGTTTTATATTTTTACATACAAATTGCACTCTTGTTTTTTCATACAACAAATTTTTTTATCACAAACATGTGATGATGTGTTGACTACAAGATAAAAATGAGGATATGTTTATAATTAAAGGAATACAAAAAATGTACATACATATATATATATATATATATATATATTACATTTACAAAAAAATTTTCGTTCGAAAATAAAAATAAAAATTACACACAAATTACACTCTCGTTTTACATTTTTACATACAAATTGCACTCTTGTTTTTTCATACAACAAATTTTTTTATCACAAACATGTGATGATGTGTTGACTACAAGATAAAAATGAGGATATGTTTATAATTAAAGGAATACAAAAAATGTACATATATATATATATATATTTCATTTACAAAAAAATTTTCATTTGAAAATAAAAATAAAAATTACATACAAATTACACTCTCGTTTTACATTTTTTACATACAAATTGCACTCTTGTTTTTTCATACAACAAATTTTTTTATCACAAATATGTGATGATGTGTTGACTACAAGATAAAAATGAGGATATGTTTATAAAGAAATACAAAAAATGTACACACATATATATTGTTGTGTCCGCGTGATGAGGACCGGTGCGAGGCACGTATTGAAACAAAAGCAAGTATTGAAATTTAATGCGGTTTATTGCACTTTTACACTCTAGCATTACAATAGCACGCACCGATGTGCGTCTCAATACTAACTGGTAACGGTCAAGCGCTACCAACCTTATAGGCGATTTTCATTTGGCTTTATTTCGCGCCACAGCGGGCATAGCATATCGTTCTATGAAATACAGAGAAATCGTAACATGATGCAATGCATATCACTAACATATATATATATATATATGTATATATATATTACATTTACAAAAAAATTTTTGTTCGAAAATAAAAATAAAAATTACACACAAATTACACTCTCGTTTTACATTTTTACATACAAATTGCACTCTTGTTTTTTCATACAACAAATTTTTTTATCACAAACATGTGATGATGTGTTGACTACAAGATAAAAATGAGGATATGTTTATAATTAAAGGAATACAAAAAAAAATGTACATACATATGTATATATATATATATATATATATATATATTACATTTACAAAAAAATTTTCGTTCGAAAATAAAAATAAAAATTACACTTCTGTTTTATCTGAGAGAAAGGCAGAGAGAGAGAGAAATCAAATAACTCCACAATCTAAGACTAGTATTACATTTTTCGTACGACAAATTTTTCAAACGTGATTGACTGCAAAATAAAAATGAGGATATGTTTGATACAGAGCCAAAAAACCAGTCTCTCTCTCTCTCTCTCTCTCTCTCTCTGGGTTCTGCATTGAAAAATAAAAATAAAAATTACACACAAATTACTCTCCTCGTTTTATCTGAAAAATAAAAAGGCAAATTACACTCCCGTTTTATCTGAGAGAAAGGCAGAGAGAGAGAGAGAGAGAAAGAGAGAGAAATCAACAATCACCATGCTTAAAAAATTTGCCAAATGTAATAGTCTAATATGGCCGTGGTAAATACGGATAAGAGGAAAAATGTGGATATGTTTGATGCGGATACGTTTGATGCGGATATGTTTGGTACGGATATGTTTGGTACGGAGTCAGTGCCGGAGTCGGAGCCGGCGCGGCGTACATAGGCGGTGGTGGTGGTGGTGGCGGTGCCGGCGGCGGCGGCGGCGGCGGCGGCGGCGGCGGCGGCGGCGGCGGCGGCGGCGGCGGCGGGCGGCGGCGGCGGCGCGGCAGCGGCGGCGGCGGGCGGCGGCGGCGGCGGCGGCGGCGGCGGTGGTGGTGGTGGTGGTGGCGGTGCCGGTGCCGCCATCGATGCATATGAAGGCGTGTATGTCGGCGGCGGCGGCGGCGTCGATGCATATGAAGGCGTGTATGTCGGCGTCGGCGGCGGCGGCGTCGATGTGTAGAAAGACGTGTATGTCGGCGGTGCATACATGCGGCCAGTATATCTATTTGTCTTTTTTTGTCCCGATTTATGGCGCGCCGCACAGCTTGATTAATCCTCTGAAAAATAAAAAATAAATAAAAAATAGTAACATTTTCAGTAACAGATTTATTAATTGAAATCAGTAAAACAATTTTATAAAGAGCCAGTAATACAGTTTATTTATATTACAAAATAATTTATTGAAAATATTTATTTTTTATTTACTTTAATAAATTTTATTGCATATTCTTTAGAAAATCAGTCATGATTTAAATATAATAATGATATTCAATATTAAACCTCTTTTACAATCTATATATACTATATATATTTCTAAAGTATTTCTCTTTTTCTGAGTCACCCTGTATATATCTCTATAGACATTATATATGGGCAAAAGTCCGGAAACGGTCAAATATCTCGAAAAGGATCAACTATAGCGAAAAATTGTAAATAGCAAAGTTGAGAGAGAGAGAGAGAGAGATAATGCCTATAGAGATATATACAGGTGACTTAGAAGAAGAGAAATACTTTAGAAATATATATAGTATAATAGATTGTAAAAGAGGTTTAATATTGAATATCATTATTATATTTAAATCATGACTGATTTTCTAAAGAATATGCAATAAAATTTATTAAAGTAAATAAAAAATAAATATTTTCAATAAATTATTTTGTAATATAAATAAACTGTATTACTGGCTCTTATTAAAATTTATTTAAAATTTTTATTTAAAAAAACATAATTGTGATGTGAACCAATATATACGTAAATATAAATTAAATTAATTCGAATAAGTTTAGGGTAATATGAGCATTACAATTTATTGATTAAAAACTAGATATAAAATCACATTTACATTAATAAAATTTGATATAGTCGCAATAGATTAAAAACTTGACATAATTCTAATGTACATAAATAAAATGATATAATATCACAAACGTTTTGGTATTCAGCTTATGCCTTTTTCAGTTGTAAAAAAATTGTTGTTAATGTTTAGTAATCTTACATATTATACCATAAATTAAATCGTATTACATCGTTAACTAAAAAATTTTTTTATTCTTCATCGACAGCAACAATCAAAAAATTAATACGATTTAATTTATGGTATAATATGTAAGATTACTAAACATTAACAACAATTTTTTTACAACTGAAAAAGGCATAAGCTGAATACCAAAACCTTTTGTGATATTATATCATTTTATTTATGTACATTAGAATTATGTCAAGTTTTTAATCTATTGCGACTATATCAAATTTTATTAATGTAAATGTGATTTTATATCTAGTTTTTAATCAATAAATTGTAATGCTCATATTACCCTAAACTTATTCGAATTAATTTAATTTATATTTACGTATATATTGGTTCACATCACAATTATGTTTTTTTAAATAAAAATTTTAAATAAATTTTAATAAGAGCCAGTAATACAGTTTATTTATATTACAAAATAATTTATTGAAAATATTTATTTTTTATTTACTTTAATAAATTTTATTGCATATTCTTTAGAAAATCAGTCATGATTTAAATATAATAATGATATTCAATATTAAACCTCTTTTACAATCTATTATACTATATATATTTCTAAAGTATTTCTCTTCTTCTCTAAGTCACCTGTATATATCTCTATAGGCATTATCTCTCTCTCTCTATATATATATATATACATATATATATATATATATATACATACATCACACATATATATTTCAATATATATATTGTATACTATATATATATATATATACAGGGTGACCCATTTTAATCTATGGACCCCAATTCCTCCGAATGTATGCATGGTACGAGAAAATGTTTCAGACAAAAGTTTTGTGACTTCGAGGGGGACATAAGATGGTGTCATTGGTTTGACCTTGAAAAATTATTTGAAAGTCACATGAAAGTTACCTCAATTTTTTTAAATGGCATCCCTTATTTTTTATTGCATATTCTTGTAGCTTATCTCGAGACCTTTTTAAAACACTATAAATAAATGTTTTTTCGTTAAATATTTTCCGAGTTATAAGGCTTGAAGTAATTTCTTAATTTTACATAAACTATAAAATATCTCGTAAAATATTCACTTTTCGATGATCTTACCTTAATACTTTTATGCACAGAATAATGAGAGAAATCAATTGGTGTAAAGAAAACACATAGTTGTTTTTAAGAAAAAATGTGCAATTTGTAATTAACAATTACATATATTTTCTTAAAAACAACTATGTGTTTTCTTTACACCAATTGATTCCTCTCATTATTCTGTGCATAAAAGTATTGAGGTAAGATCATCGAAAAGTGAATATTTTACGAGATATTTTATAGTTTATGTAAAATTAAGAAATTATTTCAAGCCTTATAACTCGGAAAATATTTAACGAAAAAACATTTATTTATAGTGTTTTGGAAAGGTCTCGAGATAAGCTACAAGAATATGCAATAAAAAATAGAAGATGCCATTTAAAAAAATTGAGGTGACTTTCATGTGACTTTCAAATAATTCTTCAAGGTCAAACCAATGACACCATCTTATATCCCCCTCGAAGTCACAAAACTTTTGTCTGAAACGTTTTCTCGTACCATGCATACATTCGGAGGAATTGGGGTCCATAGATTAAAATGGGTCACCCTGTATATACAGGGTGAGTCATCTGAATCTATCACCTCCAATAACTCGTTTGGGTGGCCAGGTATCGAAAAAAGTTTCATATAAAAGTTGTAGGGTTTCGAGGGGGAACCAAAACGGCGTACCTTTCAACTTTTGGTTTTGACCGGAAGTGGGTTACTTCAACCGGAAGTGGTTTTTTAAAATGGAAACCCCCCTTTTTGACACCGGAAAATGAAAGAGCGGAAAATTTTACGTTCAGATATGACCTTGGCTGTTTTAAAAATTTCAAGATGGCGGACAAAAGTTTTAGTCAACCGATTTTCACCAAATTAAGTTTACGAGGGTTTTTGGGGTTGCTGATCACGAATCTGAAGTCAGATTTGCAAAATTCAAAATGGCGGATCCAAGATGGCAAACAATTTCAATTGGATGGTGCGCCAGCACCAAATTTAATTTCGGCTAAAAATTTCGTCCGCCATCTTGGAACCGCCATCTTGGATCCGCCATTTTGAATTTTGCAAATCTGACCTCGAATTCGTGATCAGCGACCCCAACGATGCGCGACTAGTTCATAGCTCTTCCGCTAGGTTGCTATGACCATGACTACACATCCTGCAATCAAAAAGCAGACGTGAATGCTTAAATAGCAACGATATCTCCGCTTATTTGTATCTATTGAGAAATCAATACTTTTAGAACTCAAGTAATTACCTACATATCTTTAATATGGCAGCCTACCCACCAAACGAAATCGTGGACATGATCAAAATATTGGGGGAATGTAGGAATAATTTTTCGAGAGCTGAACGTCTGTATGCTCAACGTTATCCTGATAGACGGCATCCAACTAGGGTAACCATTAAAACCCTTACGCAGAGAGCAAGTGATGGGTCTATGGTTCGCCGATCACGACATCATGAATATGTTAATGATAATTGTGTTATAACCATTTTAGCGAAAATTTATCTCGATCGTCATATTAGCACTCGTCAAATCGAAAGAGAAATTGGCATACCTCAGCGAACAGTTGCGAGAATATTAAAGGCGAGAAAATTTCATGCATATCACATTACGTTGACACAACATTTGAATTTTAATGATTATTTACTTCGTGTAAATTTTGGTGAATGGGCTCTGCAAATGATCCAACAAAATGAAAACTTTTTCCGGTACGTACTCTTTTCGGATGAGGCAACTTTCAGTAGCAATGGAACTTTAAATAGACATAATTGTCACTACTGGTCCGATGAAAATCCCCATTGGTTTCGTTCAACTAATTTTCAAAATCGTTGGTCTTTAATGGTCTGGTGTGGCATCGTAAATGGTTATTTAATAGGTCCTTATTTTTTTGAAGAAAACGTTAACGGACAAAACTTTTTGCAGTTTCTTCGAGACGATTTACCGGTACTATTGGAAGACGTTGATTTATTCACCAGAGAACGGATGTGGCTTCAATTGGATGGTGCGCCAGCACATTATTCAAATATTGTAAGAAATTATTTGAATAACCGATACAATGGTAGGTGGATTGGGAGATTCCCCTCCGTTGTACGCCACTTTGCCGTGGTGGAGGGGCTCCCCGGGAAACTCTCCCGGGGTCTAAGAGCGTACACATGGAAGGAAAACCATGTTAAAAAACCCGGGTAGGTCGGACTCGTGAGGAGGGTTATCCCAGCCGACCTAGGAGTGGGGGGCTCCGAAATAACCTCCCCGTGGAAGACAACCACGTTAAAAAATTACGGTTTATGGATATTATGATTAAGACGAGTTTTGACGTACCGCCCCAGGGGTCCCGGAGCCCCAGGGGCCGGCGTAGGGGGGGTATTGTCCCGGCCCCCCCTATGTCGTCATCTGGCGACGGGCTGTGCGGGGCGTGTCACGCGGGCGCCCCGCACAATATGGCGACCGCGGGTGTTGATGACACTCTCTGGGTTTTGGCCCGGAGAGTTTTGGAAGTGTTCCTCCTTTCTTTGGAGGAGCGGGGGCGCTACTGCGCTCGGGTCCCGGAGATTCACTCTCCGGGATGTTCGAGGTGTGCGGGGGGGATAAATCCCCCCCCTGCCGCCGGGGCGTGCGCGTCGTCGTACGCCTCGGTGGTAGGGAGGAGAAAGGGGCGGTCTGCATGCACCAAGAAGACGGTGGGCACGCAGACCCCCCTGGAGGTTGCGGTAATCCCCTCGCCACGATGCTTCAAGTGTCTGGCGAGGGGACACATTAGGAGGAGATGCCCCTCCGCCGCCGATCGGAGCAAGGTCTGTCTCCGATGCGGGGCGGAGGGGCATCTGGTGGGGCAGTGCGTGGCGAAGGCCGCGCGCTGTCCCATGTGCGAGGAGGCCGGGCACGTGGCGTCCCACCGTATTGGTGGGCTTACGTGCCCGGTGGTTCTCCCTCGGAAGGGGGGGAAGAAAAGGAGGAGGAGGAATAAGGGAGGGGGGGTTTCACTCCCTCCTTTGGTACCTGGGGAAAGACCCCCGTCGATTGGGGTGTCTCCTCCCCAGGCGGAGAGTATGGAGGTGGATTCTCCCCTGCGGGAGGATCCGCCCTCTGGGATGGATTCTCCCGTAGGGGAGATTATGGAGGTTGAGGTTGCCGCCGAGTTGGCGGGGAGTGCGTTCCCCGCTGGCTCGATGGCAGACTTCGAGAGGGGGGCGTGCCTCCCTCTAAGTGAAGAGGAGGAGGCGCTCTCTGTGTGAGGCCGTGAACCCTTCCATGGTTGGGGAAGGAAGGGAGGAGGAAAGGGGGGAGGAGTTCTCTCCTCCCCTTCCAGTTTTGGAGGAAGAAGGGGGAGGGGAGGCGTTCTCTCCTCCCCTCCCAGTCATGGAGGAGTTGGTCGCGGCAGGGGGACCCTTGCTTGGAGGGCTCCCTGATGCCGCAGTCTCCACGAGGGAGGTTTTGGACCTCCCCGTGGAATTGGAGGAAGCTGGGGTGGAGGCGGGGGATCTGGAGGAAGATCCCAAACTAACCCGTCTCCACCCCATAGTTAGACTTAATAGGCTGTTTCGTGATTACGACGAAACAAAGCTGGAGGAGATGGTTGGGAGAGCGTGGGCGGAGGCCTCTTCAGAGCTCTGGCCTCCTGCCCCTGTCTCAACTCCTCCCTTTAATAACCCCCCCTTAAAGACCGGGGGGAAGCGGAAAAAGAAGAGGTGACTGGGGGCGGGGGCCCCTAGTCACCTCTTGCCCCAATAACATCCGGGGGCGGCCCCCCCCCTAACATATGGAGGGGGCGGGGGAAGGTCGGTGGTGACCGGGCCTTCCCCGAGATTGGTAATTCATGGGGAGGGAGTGTTCTGTCACTCCCTCCCCCAGGACAGAGGCCGATTCACGGCCACGCCTGAGGGGGAGCTGTGATGAATACCTCTGGTGATGCCCGGCTCCCCCTCATTATGGCTAAGGAAAGGTCACCCTCAGGGGTTTTAGTGGGTATGCCGGAAGGGAGATTCATTCTCCCTTCCGGAGAATCCCACATAACCCTGGGGACTCCCCCGAGTCCCCAGGGTACTTATAAAAAGTTTCCCCTGAGTCAAAAAAAAAAAAAAAAAAAAAAAAAAAAAAAAAGTATATCTAACCATTAGATCAACCATTTCGATAGTAATTATTTTTGTGAACGTGTCTCTTATTGATAAAAATTCTGTAGATCTGTGTGGACCGCTTCTTTGACGTAAAACATTTTGTGACGAAGTTTTATATACTTGAGGCGGAGGCTTCTTATTCCAAATAGTTTGATCTTTTGTTACGTACATACTACCAGTTTCTATATCCTGCGCCGCTGACGTGTCTTCGCTTTCACTGTCGCTCTCTCCCTCTCCTTGGGACGTCTCGCCACCCGTAACCTCGTTCGATGATTGCTCGCCGGTTCTCAATGCTTCCGCCGGTATCCAGTCCTCGTCCTCACTGTCGTCGAACTCCTCTTCGGATTCCTCATCATTGTCTCCAAGCAAAGTAGTGATGTACTCACGTCTTTGCTGCCTCGTCAATCTAAATTCCAATTCAAAAGTTTCAATTGACAAATATGACAACAAGAAAAATACAAGAAAACGACAAGAATAAGACAAGATAATGACATAAAAATACATCAGGGAATAATATTTACCTTGAAAATTCAGTTCTCGATAATTCATCATCCATAGCGTACAATATTGGCACGAAAAATGCTTGAAAACAATCACAGAAATAAATGTTTCACATGCGAAACGAGACGACGCTCTACCGACCGTTACGGAATGTATTCAACACGCTTCTACACATGTGTGGCCCGTATTCTGCTATTGCCGTACTATCCCCACTACATCCCCACTACAGCCGGTCGACTAAGGTCGCCCGATCCCCTTCGTACCTGCGCAGCGCTCCGGTACTCAATTGTTATGTTTATTTTTTGGAATGCTGTGGCGGGCTCAGGATCTCCAATATGACTTAAATACTTTCTATTGATGTTTATTTAATGAAATAAATTTATTTCAAACGATTCCGTTTGTTTAAACTGTCAAAAATTAAGATAAACTCGCAGTGGATACCCGGGTACCCCGGTTGTGCAACAACGTGGAAAAAGTTGGTTGTGCACATAAGGGTTAACCCTTATAAAATTTTACTTATTACCAGTTGCGAGTATAACATATAGGTAACAAAATAATATAGTGAAAAAATATTGTTTATGTTTATGAAAATATTTATTGTTGTAAATGTCATATTTACATGTGCAAAAGTTTCCGGCCATTTTGTATTACAAAGAAAATTATTGGTCCACTCATTCTATATTGCACTTCAGTAACTTAAAATAATATTTTAGTGTCAATACTTTGTAGCCATACCCTTTGCAGCGATAACAGCGGCACAACGAGCTGGCATTGATTCTATTAATCGATTAATGCAAGCAGACGAAATATTATTCCATTCTTGCTTTAACGATTCGAATAAGACGGTCTTATTTGAATGTGTATGCCTTCGAATTTGGCGATCTAGCTGCTCCCACAAGTGTTCTATCGGATTCAAGTCCGATGATTGAGATGGCCAGCTTAAAACTTCTATATTTCTATTAGCAAACCACTCCTGTAACATCTTTGAAGTATGTTTGGGGTCATTATCCTGCTGAAATATCCAATCCTGTGGCATTTTTTCTTCAGCATATGTTAGCAAGTTCTTTCTTAAAATGTCCTTGTAAATAGCAGCATTCATAGTTCCAATGATCTCGACGAGTGGACCGACTCCTTGTGCGGAGAAAATTCCCCAAACCATCACACTTCCTCCACCGTGCTTTACAGTAGGAATTTGGTATCGAGCGTCATTTCTGGTACCCGTAGGACATGTTGTCGGCCATCGCTTCCAAAAAGATTAAATTTAGATTCATCTGAGAAAGCTACTTTTTTCCAATCTTCGACTGTCCAATTTTTGTAAATCTTAGCAAACTGTAATCGGGCTTTCCTGTTCTTTTTACTGATTAGCGATTTTCTAATACCTATACGGCCAAATAGTCCTACATCATGTAGTCTTCGTGTCACAGTGCTACGACTAACATCGGCAAGATTCTCATTCTAAGTAACTCGAGTGCAATTTGAGCAGCAGTTTTCCTTACATCTGCAGTTGACTTGCGTTTAATGACTCGATCTACTTTTTTAGATGTCTTTCGTGGTTTTTCACTACGCGGGCGATCTTCCAAACCGTATCCAGCACGATAGTTAGCAATAATATCATTCACGGTTGATTTTCCTATCGATAATAATGAAGCAATCTCACGAGAACACTTTCCATTTTCAGAAAATTTAATTACTCTCTCTCGAATTTGTACTTGCGTATTGCCGAGCCATGTTTAAGCTCTCAGGACTTCCTACGAACTAAGTGTATTCATTGAACGCAATATTATGTAAATATAAACAAATAACTCGAGACCTACTATGGGTAATACAAAATGGTCGGAAACTTTTGCACATGTAAATATGACATTTACACAATAAATATTTTCATAAACATAAACAATATTTTTTCACTATATTATTTTGTTACCTATATGGTATACTCGCAACTGGTAAATAAGTAAAATTTTATTAGGGTTTTAAAAAAAAAATTAGAGTATAAAATGTTACTGGCCGGAAACTTTTGCACGCCACTGTATATATCGGTGTCTCATAAGCACATAGAGATCAGTGTCTCACATATACACGGATGCGCATTCTCGCTAAGTGAAAGAAAGGCCATTTTACATTCGTTGGATCTCACAAGCACACAATAAGTCATCTCTCGAGCTATACGAGCATTCTATATCTGTGCCCTTCCTAGATGAGTTCATAAGATAAGTAATTACATCATAAGATAAGTTCTTGCATGCTACTCATTGTTTATATAACAAATAATATATTCTGTACGTTAAATGCCGTATTGCGTTCTTATAATAACACTGCTTTCTGCATAATCATTATACTACAATTCATATCAGAATATTATACGTTTCATTCATGTATTTATCACAATACTGTTATGTATTGTGTAATATTTACTAATATTCATTATTATATATGATAAGTTTGAATTACATTTTTAATTACATTTTTTTTAATCGTTTGATTTGCTTACAGCCTTACAATTATGACTAAAACTCTTTCACGTGTCATAAAGTTGATTCAAGTTGAGAGTAAGGGCCTATCCAGACAAACTTGCATAATCGCATAAACGTATGTTTAAAAAAATTGATTGGTCCACAAACAAATGCATAAGGAAATGAACCAATCAATTTCTTTATTCATACGTTTATGTGACTATGCAAGTTTGTCTGGATAGGCCCTAACACTCAAATTGACACTCAAGTTGAGTATCACTCTCAAGTTGAGTGTCACTCTCAAGTTGAGTGTCCGAAATAATACTCAAATTGAGTGTTACTTTGAGTGTCTTTTTGAGTGTTTTTTCCGTAAGGGTGACGCCAGCGACGGCACCGGCGTCGACGATGACACCGGCGCACAGTGGGAAATCGAGGCGCTGCCTTCATTCAAAAATCGGTGCCGGGGGTCAAATCTGATCGAATCGGGTTGATTTTTTTTTTTAAATTCTTGTGAGAGTTTATACTTTAATGTTCCACTGCCTAAATTACGAAATATGTAATTGAAAAAAAGGAAAATTCTATTATCTTTGCAACATACAAATTGCAGCTATTTGCGAACAGTTCACTGTGCCATTTCAGTATATTTCAACTAATAGATTTTCATTTAAATTATCATCAGATAGAAATTGTAGTTAGAATTTTCCGTGTTGCAGATCCTGCATTTCATCGGGTATGGTAGTTCCTATTCGTTGTAAAATAAAACGTTTTGTTCAAAAAGCATAAAATGTCAAGAATTTGGAACTTGGAGAAGCCAACACCAACAGTACATTATTCTTGTCGGTTTTTCACGTAGCGTCTTTTTGATGATTTAACATTACGATTCTTGTTTTAATAAGCCGTTAAAATTTTTAGAAACTCAAACAATGAATCTCGTATACATTCTCCACATTACATCCGATATTTGAAAGTTTAGATTTCTCGTAAATCCATAATTTTTTTCGAAATTCGTCCGCCATATTGGATCCGCCATTTTGAATTTTTGGATATCTGACTTCAGATTCATCATCAGGGTCTCTAAAAACATTAGGATGATAATTTAAATGAAAATCTATTAGTTGAAATATACTGAAATGGCACAGTGAACTGTTCGCAAATAGCTGCAATTTGTATGTTGCAAAGATAATAGAATTTTCCTTCTTTTCAATTACATATTTCGTAATTTAGGCAGTGGAACATTAAAGTATAAACTCTCACAAGAATTTAAAAAAAAAAATCAACCCGATTCGATCAGATTTGACCCCCGGCACCGATTTTTGAATGAAGGCAGCGCCTCGATTTCCCACTGTGCGGCGATGGCACTGGCGACGGCATCGGCGGCATCCGCGACCGTTTTAACATTAAATGTAAGTATAAAACTTTTTATACATGTGTATTATACAATTATGTTTTTTATTTTACACACACACACACACACACACACACACACACACACACACACACACACGCATACGCACGCACGCACGCACGCACGCACGCACGCACGCGCGCACGCACGCACGCACGAACGCACGCACGCACGCACGCACATAAATGCTTTTCTTATTATTTACATTTTTGTTAATGTTTATGTTTCAGACCGAAGAATTGAGCAATATTATTGTAAGAGCAATTATGGCCATGAGAGGCCGAGGCCGAGGCCGAGGACGAGGAAGAGGAAGAGGACGAGGCCGAGGACGAGGAAGGGGACGAGGAAAAGGAAGCGGGGGGACTACAAACTATTATTTTTATAATTAATATTTCTACAATTAATATTTCTATAATTTTTATAATTATTTCTATTATTTCTATAATTATTTCTATTATTTCTATTATTTCTATGTTTTCTATTACGTAATTTTCCAAAAAATAGATATGGCATTTGGAACAAAGTTTTAAAACTTTTCAATTTTGAGATTGATTCATCAATTATCAAATTAGATGAAGACATCACTTTAAATAAAACCAATAAAGGAAAGAAGATATAATGTTTTATTACGCAAGGTATGGATTAACAAGTTATATGCAAAAAAATATATGCCGTAACAAAACTGCCATGTCCTTTAACTTTTAAACATTGCAAAATATCTGGAACTGGTATTTTTTTAACTGTATCAGGCCGATATCCAGAATGTGATAGTATTTTCAAAGGTTGTGTTATTATACCTTCTGATCAAAAAGTACCCGGAATTTTTCAATAAAACGAAAACGGTTCAATTATTGTTCGATATTCATTTTATTCCCTTCAAAGTAATCTCCATTGCAAGCAATACACATATTCCAACGCTTCCTCCAATCTTCAAAACACTTTTCATAGGCCGATTTAGGAATCGCCTTTAGCTCCTTCTGCGAATTCTCCTTTATCGCCTCAATCGTCTCAAAATGCTTTCCACGAAGTAGTTAAAATGTTATCGACGGCATCATTACCGGTGACGAGACATGGGTCTATCAAGAGACACGGTAGTGTCTTGTGCTAAGTCCGCGCAAGCACAAGACAGACACTACCGTGTCTTATTACGCGAGTCGATCAGTTGAGAGCACTCAATATTTCTGGTTTTCATATATCCGCTCAACGGATCGACTTCTAAGTAGTCTCAATCGATAGAGCGGGGTTGAATTACATAACAAAAGTGTTTTTATTTTTGGGCTACATGCTCTATAAATCGAGTTTATTACGACGCAAAGTCAAAAAGTGAAAAATATTAAGTAAGAAACGTCGTCGTCGTCGACCGAAAAAATGCACTGTTGAGGCATTCGACACAAGATCGCGCTAGTGATGCGATATGATCGATAATCGATCGACAGTAAGTGACGTCGATAAACGAAAGTTAGGTTAGCGGCGACGATAGTGAATAGTCTATAACCTGGTTTGACAGGTATAGGTTACGTTTGTGTATCAATCAATGTGTATTAGAAATGTGTAAGAAATAAGAGGAAAAAAAATAATTTCGCAAGTTTATCAATTTCAATAGAGCGGGGTTGAATTACATAATTCAATCGATAGAACAGGGTTGAATTACATAATACATAATTACATAATTACATAAAAGTGTTTTTATTTTTGGGCTATATGCTGTATATATCGATTTATTACGACGCAAAGTCAAAAAGTAAGAAAAATAGAAGTGCTGGTAAGAGATGGTGCGAGGAAGAACGAAGAAATGTGCTAAAGTGTTGGCAAGGGGAGCAGCGGTTAGGGGTGAAGAATGTGTGCTATACAGGACGTCGTTTATTGGATTGGATACGTTTACAATAATGTAGTATGATCGATAATCGATCGACGGTAAGTGACATGGATAAATGAAAGTTATTAGGGGCAACGATAGTGAAAAGTAAAGTAATAGAATAATAATTTCTATATGATAACAAGCTGCAATAGTGAAAATTAATCTGCATCATGTTTACATTCTTTTAGGAAACGTCGGCTGCTATAAATCCGACTGTTGTAAATCTTTCTAATTAAATATTTCTTACAACAATGATTTGAAATTATGATAGTGAGTTTTCACGGACATGTTAGAGATGAGAAAAAAGTAAGTGAATTGAAATTGTGCAAAATTCATAAATTTTAACATTCCTGTTAAAATATATCTTTTTTCTAGGAAAGATAAGTACAGAAGTGCAAATGAAATGTTAAACGACAAGTCTGAAATTAAAAAATCATGGAATCTTTATGAGAAGTACAGCCTTGTCGTTGATGAATACGATGACGAATATGAAGACACACATGATAATCATGACATTCGTGGTAGCGCACCAGACGATTCCACAGAAATAGATCTAGGCCTTTCACCACTCCGAGGGTTAGTTTAAATATTTTATATTTTTAATTTTAATTTTATTTACTTGTAAATTTTGTTGTCTAAGTAACAAATTTATTATGCAGGTATTTCATAAACGCCATAAAAATGATGCTAGGATGACAATGAGAATGAAAACGAGAAACCTGTACAGATAATAAGTTTACGTGGTCATGGTTCGTGCAACGGCAAGATAACGTCAAGAATATTCGGAACAAATTGGATAATAGCCATACAGACTATTACAAAATCGATGAATACTGTAAGTAAAAAATATACTTGTAAATACGCAAATAAAAATATGTTAATTTCCTATTACAATATATCTTTTTTCTAGGAAAGATAAGTACAGAAGTACAAATGAAATGTTGAACGACAAGTCTGAAATTAAAAAATCGTGGAATATTTATGAGAAGTACAGCCTTGTCGTTGATGAATACGACGACGAATATGACGACACACATAAAATTATCGGATATGTCAGAGATGAGAAAAAAGTAAGTGAACTGAATTTGTGCAAAATTCATAAATTTTAACATTCCTGTTACAATATATCTTTTTTCTAGGAAAGATAAGTACAGAAGTGCAAATGAAATGTTAAACGACAAGTCTGAAATTAAAAAATCATGGAATCTTTATGAGAAGTACAGCCTTGTCGTTGATGAATACGATGACGAATATGAAGACACACATGATAATCATGACATTCGTGGTAGCGCACCAGACGATTCCACAGAAATAGATCTAGGCCTTTCACCACTCCGAGGGTTAGTTTAAATATTTTATATATTTTTAATTTTATTTACTTGTAAATTTTGTTGTCTAAGTAACAAATTTATTATGCAGGTATTTCATAAACGCCATAAAAATGATGCTAGGATGACAATGAGAATGAAAACGAGAAACCTGTACAGATAATAAGTTTACGTGGTCATGGTTCGTGCAACGGCAAGATAACGTCAAGAATATTCGGAACAAATTGGATAATAGCCATACAGACTATTACAAAATCGATGAATACTGTAAGTAAAAAATATACTTGTAAATACGCAAATAAAAATATGTTAATTTCCTATTACAATATATCTTTTTTCTAGGAAAGATAAGTACAGAAGTACAAATGAAATGTTGAACAAGTCTGAAATTAAAAAATCGTGGAATATTTATGAGAAGTACAGCCTTGTCGTTGATGAATACGACGACGAATATGACGACACACATAAAATTATCGGATATGTCAGAGATGAGAAAAAAGTAAGTGAACTGAATTTGTGCAAAATTCATAAATTTTAACATTCCTGTTACAATATATCTTTTTTCTAGGAAAGATAAGTACAGAAGTGCAAATGAAATGTTAAACGACAAGTCTGAAATTAAAAAATCATGGAATCTTTATGAGAAGTACAGCCTTGTCGTTGATGAATACGATGACGAATATGAAGACACACATGATAATCATGACATTCGTGGTAGCGCACCAGACGATTCCACAGAAATAGATCTAGGCCTTTCACCACTCCGAGGGTTAGTTTAAATATTTTATATTTTTAATTTTAATTTTATTTACTTGTAAATTTTGTTGTCTAAGTAACAAATTTATTATGCAGGTATTTCATAAACACCATAAAAATGATGCTAGGATGACAATGAGAATGAAAACGAGAAACCTGTACAGTTAATAAGTTTACGTGGTCATGGTTCGTACAACGGCAAGATAACGTCAAGAATATTCGGAACAAATTGGATAATAGTCATACAGACTATTACAAAATCGATGAATACTGTAAGTAAAAAATATACTTGTAAATATGCAAATAAAAATATGTTAATTTCCTATTACAATATATCTTTTTTCTAGGAAAGATAAGTACAGAAGTACAAATGAAATGTTGAACGACAAGTCTGAAATTAAAAAATCGTGGAATATTTATGAGAAGTACAACCTTGTCGCTAATGAGTACAATGATACATATGATTAGTCATGACATTTATGATAGCCCGCCAGACGATTCCACAGAAATAGATTCTAGGCCTTTCACCACTCCCATGGTTAGTTTAAATATTTTATATTTTATTTTATATCGTAAAGCGATCGTTCGCAAGACAGTCATTATCATACCAATATCGTTAAATAACGACTAGTTACAGAATAGGCCTCCTTACGCTAACGATTACTTTACGATTACTATAATTATTATGATCATTATATTTTATTTAATAAAATGTTTTTTTAAATAATTTATTTTCCTATTACAATATATCTTTTTTCTAGGAAAGATAAGTACAGAAGTACAAATGAAATGTTGAAGGACAAGTCTAAAATTAAAAAATCGTGGAATATTTATGAGAAGTACAACCTTGTCGCTAATGAGTACAATGATACATATGATTAGTCATGACATTTGTGATAGCCCGCCAGACGATTCCACAGAAATAGATTCTAGGCCTTTCACCATTCCCAGGGTTTAAATGTTTTATATTTTATTTTATATCGTAAAGCGATCGTTCGCAAGACAGTCATTATCATACAAATATCGTTAAATAATGACTAGTTACAGAATAGGCTCCTTACGCTAACGATTACTTTACGATTACTATAATTATTATGATCATTATATTTTATTTAATAAAATGTTTTTTTAAATAATTTATTTTCCTATTACAATATATCTTTTTTCTAGGAAAGATAAGTACAGAAGTACAAATGAAATGTTGAAGGACAAGTCTAAAATTAAAAAATCGTGGAATATTTATGAGAAGTACAACCTTGTCGCTAATGAGTACAATGATACATATGATTAGTCATGACATTTGTGATAGCCCGCCAGACGATTCCACAGAAATAGATTCTAGGCCTTTCACCATTCCCAGGGTTTAAATGTTTTATATTTTATTTTATATCGTAAAGCGATCGTTCGCAAGACAGTCATTATCATACAAATATCGTTAAATAATGACTAGTTACAGAATAGGCTCCTTACGCTAACGATTACTTTACGATTACTATAATTATTATGATCATTATATTTTATTTAATAAAATGTTTTTTTAAATAATTATTTAAACACCGGCACACAAAAAAAAAAAGTGGTCTGTACATTTGACTAGACCCACCTAAGCTTATGTATTTCGATGCGCGGATTCCAAATCTGTAGTCTGTTTTACCCGTACACCCTCAAAATTTTGAGTAAATTGCAAAAAACCGCAAAAAATGGCAAAAAATCGCGAAAAATCGCAGTTGTGCGAATGGAAAAATTTTTCTCGAACTATATCAAGTATATTTTTTATGTATTTTGATGCGCTGAATCCAAATCTGAAGTTGATTCATCTCGTTGACCCTTCAAATTTAGAGTAAATTGCAGAAAACCGCTAAAAATATTTAAAAAATAAAAAAAATAGTCATGAAGTAGTAGATAATATCAAAAAATAGTATTGTTCTTACTCACAGTAATGAACTAAATATGATTCCTTTCAAATTATGCTATAAAATTTATAGATTGTAATTAAATTAAAAAAAAAACGATCTTCATTAAGTTTACACTGTTCTTCGCTTATATCGAACTCTTTTCTCTTCGAATGTTCTATGCAATGGGTTTCTCTTTCGTTTTTTATTATTTGTGGTTACTTCTCTCTTCAAAGTCCAGCAAAAATCTGCCATCATGTTGACGTTCCACCTTCCTTGATACCTATTCTCCATTTCACTTATGTCTTGGTGAAATCGTTCTCCTTGTTCTTCACTGTAGTCTCCAAGGTTTTGTGGAAAGTAGTCTAGATGAGAATGAAGAAAGTGCAATTTGAGATTCATCAAGCAACCCAAATTTTTGTAATTTTCCAATAACTCTTCAACCAATTCCTCGTAATTCTCACTCTTATTATTTCCCAAAAAATTCTGTGAAACATTTTTAAAACTTTTCCAAGCTGCTTCCTCAGTGTCATCCATTTGTCCGATAAAATTTCCGTCTTCAAATAAACTCCGAATTTATGGACCATCGAAAATCCCCTCTTTCAACTTGGAGAAGAGAAACCCATTGCATAGAACATTCGAAGAGAAAAGAGTTCGATATAAGTGAAGAACAGTGTAAACTTAATGAAGATCGTTTTTTATTTTATTTAATTACAATCTATAAATTTTATAGCATAATTTGAAAGGAATCATATTTAGTTCATTACTGTGAGTAAGAACAATACTATTTTTTGATATTATCTACTACTTCATGACTATTTTTTTTTATTTTTTAAATATTTTTAGCGGTTTTCCGCAATTTACTCTAAATTTGAAGGGTCAACGAGATGAATCAACTTCAGATTTGGATTCAGCGCATCAAAATACATAAAAAATATACTTGATATAGTTCGAGAAAAATTTTTCCATTCGCACAACTGCGATTTTTCGCGATTTTTTGCCATTTTTTGCGGTTTTTTGCAATTTACTCAAAATTTTGAGGGTGTACGGGTAAAACAGACTACAGATTTGGAATCCGCGCATCGAAATACATAAGCTTAGGTGGGTCTAGTCAAATGTACAGACCACTTTTTTTTTTGTGTGCCGGTGTAATTTATTAAAACAGACTTGTGAACAAAACCATTTAATTGACGTTTACACATTTTATTTATTTATGAATTTATTTATTTTAATGTATTATTTATTATATTATTGTTATTATTATATTATTTATTATAATTTTTCTAGATTATAAAGGTTTCTGTTTCATACATATTCATTCAATATTACACGTGATGTATTGAAGATGAGTCGTCGTGTTTAGATACTCGTGTAGCTGAAGGGAATTAGGAATTTTTTTCTTGTTTGCCGATATCTATGGTGAATTGACGATAGTTACGCATATTGAATGTAGACAATACATAATGTATCAATTTACTTTCTAATCGATAATAAAATGTTTAAGTTTTCAACGCTACTTGCATATATATTTAAACCTATACATGTGTTTTTAATCTCAATATAAAAGAATAATTATATATAGTTATTGTTTGTACATTAATACTCTTTTAAATGTATTAGATACAAGATAATTCAACCCCTAATACGATATTGAGATTACATAATAGTTTCATTGTTTGTAACAATGTTATATTACATATTATATATCTACCGTTTAAAAGGTTACACTATCAATCGTCATTTAAAATGGAATTTGTTCTGGTTGCATTTAAGTTGTGAGAAAAAGTATTGGAAAGAAGTAATAAAAATTTTTATTTTATTTTAGTTTATTTTTTTATTATTTTACGAAATGAATTAAAATACATTGAAGTTTGAGTTTTCTACTTCGAATAGAAGTAAAAATTAAATAAACCGTTGTTTAAGCCACCTCGTCCACGACGAATTGGGGGGCGTCCGCGGTTTCGTCGGCGGTATCTAGACTTTTGCCACCGAGGTGGACCTGTAAAAACGAATAACAATTATCTCTTTTGTCAATATCAAAAATGAAATAATATTGACAAAAGAGATAATTGTTATTCGTTTAATATTTTCATCACAAGATAATCAATTAATGAAAACGACACACGACTTTAATTTGAGTGCTATTCCAACAACGAAAGTTTTAATAGATGGAAAGTTATATAAAGTGATGAATGCTATATTTTACCATGATTCAAATATCAATGTAGGTCATTATATAAGTATATGTAGAGAAGGAACATCTAATATTTGGATCGAAACTAATGATGCTCAAGTCAAAAAAAGGCAGTGGCCTAGAGGAGCTAAAAATGTTTATTTACTTTTTTTGCAGAAAATGATTAGTAAATAATAAGTTCTATGTATATAAACGTCATAAATTAAAACAGTTTAAAAAATCTTCATTAAAAGTATATTCACATAATATTTCTATCTACTATGTAATTATTATTATCTCGTACAATTAAAATCACTTTTCGAAATCACTATAACAATTGTACCATTTACAAGACCCAGTATAACATCTAACATCAATTACGCCGAAATTAATATTATCATAACTTTCGTCCCAATTTTAATTGATTTTTTTCGAAAGTTCAGTTGTTCTAGAATTATCATAATTTATGTAATATCTAAATAAATTGTGATTAATATTTTATTATTTAATAATTGTGTACAAAAAAGAGTGATATCCCTAACAAAAATTACCTTTTTAAAAAAGGTAAAAAAAAGGTGCTAAGTCCGCGTCAAAAAGTATCTTTGCAAAATAGGACAGTATAATTAATTTAAAAAAAAACTATTAAAAAATCTATTTCCAAAAGAGTGTAATTTTAATCTGCACACATAAGTTATTTTAATCTAAACAAAATGATTTGTTTTAAACCATTAAAAAAGTTATTTAATTAGACATTATATAAGTTATTTAATTATACATTCTACAAAAATAATGATATCAACAAATTGTGCTAAGTAAAAATAAAAATTTATAAAAATATTTCATTAAAAAATGTTACAAAATAATAGAAAAAATAGTTTTAATTTTTTAATTATATCCTACTAAAATACTGATATTGAGAAATTATGTTATTTGAAAATAAAAATGTAATATTTTTACAAAAAATTATGCATAATTGTTTAAAAAATTATGGTATTACAATGTTGATCCAACTTAATAAAACTTTGAAATAAAATATATATTTTTAAAATATCCTACTAAAATACTGATATTGAGAAATTATGCTATTTGAAAATAAAAATGTAATATTTTTACAAAAAATTATACATAATTGTTTAAAAAATTATGGTATTACAATGTTGATCCAACTTAATAAAACTTTGAAATAAAATATATATTTTTAAAATTTCTAGTATAAGTTAAAAAAGAAAAATTATAAAATAAAAATAGTTCGAAAGTTTAATTTAAAAAAGAAAAAAAAAAATAAAAAAATGGAAAAATATAAAATTAAAAATTATTTACAAAAAATAAAAAAATAAAAAATTAATGAAAAAATATAAAAATGTATATAAAAATTAAAATTAATATAAAAATAAAAGAATTTAATTAAAAGACTTAGCGCTGCAATAAAATATGTTATTTTAAAAATTAGCAGCACCAAATCTTTTAATTAAATTTTGCTAATTTTTAAAATAGTATATTTTATAGCAGCGCAAAGTCTTTTAATTAAATTCTTTTTATTTTTATATTAATTTTTAATTTTTATATACATTTTTATATTTTTCATTAATTTTTAATTTTTATTTTTTGTAAATAATTTTTAATTATATTTTTCCATTTTTATATTTTTGTTTTTCTTTTTTAAATTAAACTTTCGAACTATTTTTATTTAATATAATTTTTCTTTTTACACTTATACTAGAAATTTTAAAAATATATATTTTATTTCAAAGTTTTATTAAGTTGGATCAACATTGTAATACCATAATTTTTTAAACAATTATGTATAATTTTTTGTAAAAATATTACATTTTTATTTTCAAATAGCATAATTTCTCAATATCAGTATTTTAGTAGGATATTAAAAAAATATATATTTTATTTCAAAGTTTTATTAAGTTGGATCAACATTGTAATACCATAATTTTTTAAACAATTATGCATAATTTTTTGTAAAAATATTACATTTTTATTTTCAAATAACATAATTTCTCAATATCAGTATTTTAGTAGGATATAATTAAAAAATTAAAACTATTTTTTCTATTATTTTGTAACATTTTTTAATGAAATATTTTTATAAATTTTTATTTTTACTTAGCACAATTTGTTGATATCATTATTTTTGTAGAATGTATAATTAAATAACTTATATAATGTCTAATTAAATAACTTTTTTAATGGTTTAAAACAAATCATTTTGTTTAGATTAAAATAACTTATGTGTGCAGATTAAAATTACACTCTTTTGGAAATAGATTTTTTAATAGTTTTTTTTTATGAATATGACATCGAAACTAACCAACAATCATCGGAATGGCGCTTGTCAGACGAGCCAAAACTCAAAAAACCACGATAGAGTCGATCCAAAATCAAGGCTTTGTTGACCGTTTTCTTTGATTGTCGTGGTGTGGTCAACTCCGAATTTCTTCCGCCAGGCCAGACAGTAAATAAGGAGTATTATGTGAGCGTATTAAAGCGTTTGAGGGAAAACGTTCGTCGCAAGAGGCCTAAACTGTGGAGAAACAACTCGTGATTTCTTCACCATGACAATGCACCGGCTCACACATCTCATCTTGTACGCGATTATTTGATCAAAAACAACGTTCATATCGTTCGGCAAGCTCCGTATTCACCTGACATGGCTCCTTGTGACTTTTTCCTATTCCCATGACTCAAGTTACCACTTCGCGGAAAGCGTTTTGAGACGATTGAGGCGATAAAGGAGAATTCGCAGAAGGAGCTGAAGGCGATTCCTAAATCGGCCTATGAAAAGTGTTTTGAAGATTGGAAGAAGCGTTGGAATATGTGTATTGCTTGCAATAGAGATTACTTTGAAAGGAATAAAATGAATATCGAACAATAATTGAACCGTTTTCGTTTTATTGAAAAATTCAGGGTACTTTTTGATCAGAAGGTATACACACGAACGATATATATTTAATATTCAAATTTTATTTGTGTCGATGCTACAGAATTGTTGATGAAAAAATTAAAATAACCAACAAATAAACTATCTTCGCACATATATTTATACCAGATAATAATAGAACCTCAACATCAAAAATGTCCGTAATCCAAATGTTAAGTGCGACTCAAAATACTAATCCAAACATGTACTGTTTTAACGAAATAATTAGAATAAGTTACAATCATAAACAAAATTTTCCATATTCAAATTAGATAGTTTGCGATTTTGACAAAGTATTGATGGGTGCTGTAGCAAAATCATTTGGAAGATGTAAAAATTTAAAAGATTATTTACAACAACGTTTTTGTTACCTTACTAAATTAGGCCATAGTTTACCATCATGTCTTATTCGTCTAGAATCTAGATATTTCGCTATATACACTTAACTATGTACACTTAAATTCCAGATGGGATAGATTTAAAAACGTACATCCACGAGTAAAAACATTATATTGTTGCGCCTCCGCGCCGAAAAGTAATGACACCGGCGCACGCACACTCGCGCTCACTGCACTCCCCGCCGAGACGGAATAAATACTCCGTTTAAGGTTGAAGGAACTCTTTAATGCAAGGAACAGCGTACAGAGAAACACGTCCGTAACACCCGATAGATCCGGCACAAATACACCGATCGCTGTTAAACAGCCGACGACGCGCTGCTAGGAACCCCGCGCGTCAAGAAGAACACCGGGCGGCGAGCGCGGATGTAACAATATATATTAATCTTATGTTACTTAAGTACGAAAGTAACTGATTTCCGGGAATTCGAAAATATCGTTAGAACCATTATAATACTGTATAATAACAAAATCTATGGACTAAATCAAAATAATTCAGAAAGTGTAGCTGAACAAGCTTTAAAATACTTACACGATATAATTAAGGGTAATATAGATATAAGTAATACAGTGACAAATGAAAACACTGTTAAAGATATTTCAGCAGCTCAAGCGTTATTTTTTAATGACAAAAGTACTGAAAATTTTGAAAAGAATACTATTGGTGAGTGGATAAATGTTTTACCAACTATAACAGGTATTCCCTTTTTTCTGAACAAGAACATCATTACTGTGTATCATCATTTAATAGTGTTGCGCCCGCGTCCGGTCACCCGGTACGCAATGAAGATGCGTACCGGAGGATGTTTCCTGTTCCCTGGTGACGCCTGTTTACGCGTTGCCAGGCGCGTTGTTGTTGACGGCCTCTAACGGAGTTGACGCTTGTATTATTCCTTCGGCATTAAACCGTTTATTAATTAATTACCGGAGTGGTTATTCCGCCTCGGCGGGGAGTGCTGTGAGCGTGAGTGTGCGTGTGCCGGTGTTGTTACTTTTCGGCGCGGAGGCGCAACATTTTGGGGGCTCGTCCGGGATCTGACGAGACAGCGAGCGGTTCCTCGTTTCTTCGAGTGAAATGGCGACTACGCACACCCCGACGAAAACTCGCTCCCGAGCCGCGGTGACGGCTGCGACGGAGTCGAGTCCCCTAGAAGCTGTTCTCTCGGAGCTCCAACAGCTACGCGAGGAACGTTGTCAGGAGCGGACGCAGTTCCAACGCTTCCAGGACGACATGGTGGCCCGTCTCAGAGAACGTGATGCGGCTCTCTTGCGTCTCGAGGAGCGACTCGCCGAAAAACAGCTAAGTCCTTCCAATAACATTCCTTCCTCCGGCGAACCCTGCGTGATGTCGAGTTTAGTCGGCGCGGGCGAGGGCGCGAGCGCGGGGAACGCGACGCGATCTTTGAAGTTAAAGCCTGACGTTTACGACGGGGGGACGGCGCCGCTTCGCGAGTTTCTATCGCAGTTTTCGCTGATCGCGCGTGCGAACTTGTGGATGGAGACGGAAAAGGCGGTTGTGCTGGCGTCGTCTTTGCGGGGAAAGGCGCGCGCGCTTCTTGACTCCTGCGCCGACGGAGCGGAGCCTATCTCGTACTCGGAGCTAAAAGCGAAGCTCGAGTTGCGTTTTGGGGAGGCTCAGTCTCTGCAAAATTATTATTCACAGTTTACGAACAGAAAACAGCGGTTCGGGGAAAATTTCGCTTCTCTCGGGGCGGAATTAGAGATTGTCGCGCCTCGCGCTTATCCCGAATGCCCACCGTGCGCGACAAAGTGCGTGCGCAGTTCATCTTCTCTCTGCTGAGGCTAATATAAAAGGACTCTCCAGCTCAGAGTGACATCTCTGGAGTGTAGCAGACAGGAGGGCAAGGCCATGAAGCCTTATTCAGGAAAGTTGCTCCGGAGCAGAGGAGGGAAAATTATTTTTCTGGTATTAAAGGGAGGAAAATTTCTATGCAGGGGAAAAGAAAGGAAATTTGGAGGACACTGATGCTTTTAAGACTTACCTGTGAGAGAAGGACAGCAGAAGCAAAAGAAAAAAAAACAAATTTATTAAAGGGAGACAGAATTAGCAGGGTGGGGGGCGCGACAGAGATGTTGGCAATGCACGGAAGAGCCGGGCAATTTCCGTTTCGAGTCATCAGGCAGAACGGGGAACAAAGGAATAGTCCAGGCTTGGTGGGGCGGGTTCGGCTAAGTTGAAACCCCAGTGTCGCGAGAAGCGGGGAATTTTATGAACTGAATAGAATTAATCGAAGTTTGGGTGTTTTACTATTATGGGGAGTTATAGAAAAAAGATGTTGTTTTTAAAAATAATAGATAAGGAGCTCTGACGTCTCGATCGTAAATAAAAATTTTGTTGAAGAGTCGGAATTGCTAGTAGAAGACTGCTCTTTGAAATATCCACAGGGAGAAGGATTTCGGTGAAATATAAATAGTTGTGAGAATTACGAATTAGGGAAAAAATTTTGTAGAATTTCCATGCTGTCTATATGTTCGATGATGACTGCATTTTGGGGTTGATTTTCTTATGCGGTTGAAACTGGGAAATATTTTTTGACCATGCTGGGAGGAAGAGTTCTGTAAAAGGTACAAACGTCTAATAGCTCTAATATTCCTCGAATCTTGAGAGTCTTCTGGAGGAAAATTCTCATAGTGTGAATGAGAACCAGAAGGGAGATTTTCGAAAATTCTTATACGCGATTTTCAAATTTATTTTCTGAACAATAACTGCTGGGAATTGCAAAGTAGAGTATGTTATTAATGTAAAAGATTCTTCCCCATTAAGCAGGTTTGTCGGAAATTCCCATAGAAATAGAAGAATCAAGAGGTGGACAAACAATTTTGGAAATGAGAAAATGGAATAATTGAGAATCATCTGAATGAATGTATGAGTTTCTCCGGCAGTCCTTGTCAGAAAAAGGATGGTTCTATAAGATTTTGTGTGGATTATTGAAGCTGTGCAGTAAAGATTCCTACCACCTCTTCTAAATTGATGACATTTGGATCAATTATCCAGGTAACTGCCAGTTCACTACTTTGGAATCTAAAAGTGGTACTGGCAAATAAAGATCCGCCCGAAGACAGGGAGAAAACCGCGTTCTCCATCGGAAGAAGAGCTTGTGGCAATTTACGGTTATACCTTTCAGTCTTTATAACGGTGCCAATACTTTTGAACGTATTATGGAACAAATATTATGTAGATTCATTCCGGGAAAATGTTTGGTTTATCTCTTGATGATGTATGCAGGAAAATTTTGAGAAATGATTAACAATTTGAAAGAAATATTTTTGCTGTTTGAGAGATAGGGGTTAAAATTAATCTAACAAATGTGTTTCTTAGGAAAAGTTGTTAAATATCGCAGCCACATTGTTTTCTGCGAGAAAGTACTACTTTCCATGATCCGAAAGGTTGCATGCTTGAAGATTGTGATGCCCAGAGTAGAAGCAATTGCGAAGTTTCTTGGGAGGTTTGCTCCTATTATCATTAAATTTGTTCACGGTTTTCTGCTTTATGACCGCTTTATGCGTTCTGAAGAGAACCAAACCAAATTTGGCTTTGGGACAACAATGTCAGCGTCTCTTTGAAAACTGAAACTTGCCTTGACAGGGACTTCTCCGGTCCTTTCTTTCTCCAAGGGAGGGAGAATTTCTTTTTTAGTGGACGCGTCAAATGTGGAATCAGGGAGCTGTCCTGTCACTTAAAAAACAGGACAGCATTTTTTAGTGATCGCTTCAGCCGAGTGCTAAATAAAGCCAGAAAGAAATTATTGCGTTACTAGACAGGGAGTGTAGCTATCGTTGAGTCTATTCAATCTTTTCATCATTATTTATGGACGCAAATTTTTTTTGGTTCATTACGGATCACGCTTCTCTTGGAATTGGTTGCTGTCTTTTCAAAATCTTGAAGAGAACAATTAGCTCGCTGGTTGGAAGACTGCAGCAGTATGACTTTGAGGTCATACACCGAAGAGAACCCTCTCATGGTAACGCAGATGGTATTTCAAGACGACCTTGTGCTGAAGAAGATTGTCGCTGTGCGAAAGAACTGAGGTAAGAAAGTTGAATAGAGAAAGTAGGTAGAATAACGCTCTTCAAGGAAAATCTTTAGATTGGCAGAAAAAAAGAACAGTTGGAACTCTGATATTTGCGATTTTAGGAAAGGGCGGGGCGCCACTCTAAGACAAGAGATTTCAGCGGAGAGCCTGCTGCCAAAGTTTGTGGTCCTAGTAGGACTCTCTCGTTGTGGAAGATGGCGTGTTGTTTTAAAGTGGGTAGCTCAGGCAAGAAATGTTCTTCAGCTTATTGTTCCAAGATAGAATCCGTCGTGTGTTAGAGGAGGCCCGATTCGTCCTGGTGGTCATTTTGGGATTAATAAGACCCTTGAGAAATACGGAAGCGATTCTATTGGGCCACGTGCAAACAAGACGTCGAAAACTGGGTGTAGATCCTGTGAGATTTGTGTTGCTAAGAGGATCCCGCAGAAAGGAAGTCTCCACTACAAATTTATAATGTTGGAGCTCAGATTCGAACAGTTCAGATGGACAGACATTCTTGGTCCTTTCCCAAAGACTTCTTCAGGGAACAGATATCTCCTTGTGATGATAAGGTGTTTACAAGGTAAGGCAGAGGTCGACCCCCTAAGAAATATTGAGACTAACGAGTAGGGGAAAGTCTTTACAGAGGTTGTCTTGAACACAGAGTTCCTTTAGAAATACACACAGATCAAGGTAGGGGTTTCCGAATCATGAATATTTCCCAAGTGAATTATCGAATATGCTGCAGAATGAGGAAACTCGGACGACACCCTTGCCCATCCTCAGTCCGACAGAATGGTCGAGCGTCATCGTGATAAATTATCTGTAAGTTCGTTTCGAAAACCAAAGTTGGGATCGTTGGATTCCGTTGTATCTGCTAGCCTATAGATCTTTAAACTTGTAGAGACGCGGCAGGAGTTACACCCGCCGACTCTATCTCGCTCGCGACTTGAGATTACCGCTATAGATCTTTGCTTCGTGAAACCCTGGAACGATGAAACTGGTTGGCTATTTACAGAATCAGAAGAAGATGGACGAAATTCACGAAAGTGTCAGAAGAGTTTGAAATCTTCTCGGATGAAAACTGGTATGACCAGAAGAGCTAGATCAGTTACTTTTGGCGGTGAAGATCAGAGTTTGGTTTGCAATCCCGTAGAATCAAAGGAAGCTCCCAAATTACAGAGAGAATTGGGAGGAGCCATCTCGTAATAAAGCTCGGCGATGTGGTGTTTGCATTCAAAGGACGAATAGGGAATTGAGAAAAAAAAGAAGTGGTTCACGCAGATAGGCTCGCGCCTTATTTCGAGAGCGCATAAGGAATCAGGCAGAGTAATTTTAGTGGATTAGTTCGAGAACTTTTCTGCTTGTTGTTTCTTTTGACAAGAATGGAGCAGGGAAGAACGGCCGTCGCCTGGAAGGAAAAGTGAACATCGCTCGTCATTGAGGAAGACGCTCGTCGAGGAGCAAATAGCGTCGTAAGGAAAGTAGACGACATGCTTTTGAGATTCACATGTCTTAGCAGAACTGCCTCATACAGTTTTTCTCCTGTGGTTTTCCGTGGGACTCAGGGCGAATGCTGAGGAGCGGGGCACCCAGAGAATCCTGCGGACGTTGAGTGCCTGAGGAGTTTATCACCCCCTTCGAAGAGGACAGAAGAGCAAGCAACATGAAGAGGCAGCGTGGAAGAGGGGAAGAAAGAAGACGGAGCCCGGTAGCCCACGGCAGCAGCTCGAGGAGTAGGAGGCAGGAGGAGCCGTCTGATTGCGGGTCTAGAGACGGGGAGTCCCGAAGACCGCCTCCCCTTTCCGTGAGTCTGAAGGAACATGAGAGGTTCCTTGAAACTACCCTCCTGAATGTCCGGGACGACGACATTCTGGAAGAAGGAAGTGAAGTGTTGCATCCATCTCACCACCCAGGTGCTCCGCGTCGCCGCGTTCCCAACAACGAGGCCGTTGTTGTTTAACAGCTGATGTTGGTTGTTTATGGCGAATTCTTGCTTGAAGAGACGATGTTCTCATTTACGGAGTTTCATTAAAGTTCTTTAAATCTAAGAAGCCGTGTTCTCATTCCGCTTCGGCAGAAGTCATGAGTGCTGTGTGAGTTAGAATGCAGTGGTATGCCCGCGAAAGTGTTCTTCCAGGTGCGGAGCTGGCTGTTAAATACTAAATAAATTTTTTCTTAAAGATAAATTAATCTTATGGGCAGATAAATATAAAATTCAACAAACTAGTTCAACAGCACATACATATTAAAGATGAAGGTCATAGTAATCTTCTCAATGACAGGAAAAGTTAGTAGATACTCACGATGGACAAAAAAAATTTATGAATCTGTTAGTATTTTCATTACGGGTTAAAATGGAATTATTAATATATTAAATCGGTTAAATATTTTTACAATTTAATCTATTATTAATTTTAATTGATGAACTTCCTATTTCTAGAATTCAAAAGTCAATTTGGCCAATTTTGTCAAATTGTTTCAAAAATCTTGAGTCTTCTATTCCCAACTTTTATTGTTGGTGCTTATCATGGATATAATAAACCCAGCACAGATAATAATTTTTGCAACATTGTAACGAAGTTACGTTGCGTTACGTTACGTTAACAGATCACCCCGCGATATAAACAATTGTTTCCGCGCCGCGCCAACCCTCCCGTCACCAACCTGAGGTATAAATACCGCCGATTTTGGGGTAAAAATCATCTCCCCTACGACCAGCGAGCTGAGCAGGTCTTACCACTGAAGACATAGTCTCCGGATCCTATTCCGCACGCGTGTTGAGCGAACAATTCCCCCAGGGTGCGAGTGGAGCATTTTCTAGAGTCGTGAAGTGACGACAATTCCCCGCCTGCACATCTAGCCGACTACGGGTTGAGTAGTTATTTCCTAAGACCACGTGTTGAGTGGCGAGTCACGCGGTGAGTAACAACCCCCGCCTCGTGATGAGAGGCCTCCACTTCTCCCGGCATCTCTTTAATTCGCATCGAATTAGTCCGCAACCGCGCCGCCGAAGTACGACGAAGTCCGCCGATTCCGCCCGATCTCCGCGATCAGAGCCCCGCCGCCGAAGTACCGCGAAGTCCACCTATTCCGCCCGATCTCCGCGACCAGAGTCGCGCTGCCGAAGTACCGCGAAATCCGCCGGTTCCGCCCGATCTCCGCGATCAGCGTCGTGCCGCCAAAATACCACGGAATCCTACGATTCCGCCCAAACGCGATCAGCGATATCACGCCGCCGAACGGCTGCGAACCGAGTCGAACCCTCCCGACGGCTATTAAGCCGCATCCACGCGCACTAGGAAACGAAACCATTAATCCGGCAATACCGGAACTTGTATATATTATACATAGTAATAGTTTAAAATAAACCTAGTTGTAAGCATACGAAAACGCCTATTCACTCAACCTTCGATTCCGCCGTCCGAACACTGGATTCTCGCGGCTATCCGTAGCACAGTCAAAAATCCATTGTTACAATTGACGTCCGAACAGGGACTCGAAGGTTGAGTAGGCAAACGTGCGCCGCGAAAATGCGACCGACCACCACTGGGTGAGTACACTGCCTGCAAAAAGATGAGAAAATCGAGGAGCTCGCAAATAGGGGCCTCCCCACCGAAGGGGAGCGAGACGAACTCCGTGCACGATTACTCCAATATCTTCAGGAAGAACCAGGCACGAAGTCAAAGAGCGAAACCGAAAGAGACACGGACGGAGAGGACGAGGACGAACCTCCCGCAACCTGGGGTACCCGTAGGGTTGGGAACACGCTTGCGGAGACAATCGCTCTGCTGGATACCGTCCGCAAATGGGACTGTCAGTTTGACGGCAAGGACGGTATCGCCTTCCTTGAGCGGTTAGAAGATCTGCAGGATAGTTACGGCCTGACGCGGGAACAATTGCGTAAATGCCTCCCGCTCTTATTTAAGGATCAGGCCTTTCTCTGGTATCGGAATAACCGCGAGGACTGGCACTCGTGGAAGGATTTCGAGGAGAACTTCCGGCAAAATTATGTACCCGCCTGAAGCCGTTTTGAGCTCGAGGAAGCTATCGCCCGACGCACCCAGGGGCCGAAAGAGACCGCACGGGAGTGCGGCTACGGGAGTAACGCCACGGCAATACAGACCTTGATACGCCGACACGGCCAGATGAGTGCGGAAGACCGGCTCGAACGTATATATTTCAACCTGCGGCCGAAATACCGTTTCTACATCCGACGGAACAATTTCCGGGATCTGGCCGAAATGCTAAAGATGGCGGACAAGTACGAAAACAACCGCCGCTACGAGAAGGCATACCAACCCCGCAGGGAGGAGAGACACAAGACCGAAGGGAAGACCGCCACCGCCGCCGCCGTAACACCCGGTTACCACTCGCAGGAGTGCTGTTGGAACTGTGGCCAAAGGGGTCACACGCGCCGATTCTGCCGCTGCCCAGCCAAACTCTTCTGTTCCCGGTGCGGGAAGGAGGGGTTGCTCCCCTCGAATTGGCGCCACCTTGTCGTGGTGAGAGGGCTTAGGGAGAGACTCTGCTGATCCATCGGGTCAATGATGGTTGGTTTCTACCTCCTTCATTGACCCGATAGGGAGGAGTCCCTCCTGACTAACAAGTAACACTATCCAAGTGTCAGACGCCGATTTTTCTGAAATTTTGATATGTTGTAGTACACGAAAAACTAAGGGACACGTATTTTTTTTTATCGGCGGTAAAACGTTTTAGGGGGTGAAACAGCCCCCCCAAAATAGGGGGTAAAACAGAAAAATTGCGATATCTTTGAGACTAGTGAAGCGAATTGAATGATTTTCAGTATAAAATTATGATTCAGTATAAAATTCCTTGTTGAAGTAGTAAGGAAAAACTTACTATAGTAATGAGGAAATTTACTATTCTAGTAAGTTTTACAATATTTTTTTATTGTCAAATGAATCAAGAAAACTTAGAATAGTAAATTTCCTCATTACTATAGTAAGTTTTTCCTTACTACTTCAACAAGGTTTGATTAGTTGGCGCCATAAGGCATCCTTACTGAATCCTTGCACACGGGTGCAAGGAATTTTTTTCAGTGTGCAGCGGGTGGTTGAATGACCATAAATTATTTGTCAGAGTCATTTTGCCAAATCCCCCATAACCTGTGTTCGCATTTTCTTGAGAGTATTAATTTTCCTTCAAACGTGATATTTATTGTAATTTATATTACGCTCTATATTACATTTTGATTGCCTCGAGTTACTATCCTCGATGTAATAAATTTAAAATTTGATTACAAAGTTCAACTTTGTAAGGATGTAAGGATATGACTCAATATTGACGCCATTTTTTGTTTTTTTTTTAAACATAGTACCCTAATGAAGGATAGCTAAAGATGTGTATGAATTTAAGAAATATTGTAAAGTTATTACAAAAAGCTTTTGATCAACCAGAATACAATCTGGAAAGCTTAATAAGTGAAGATGAGAAAATTTTTAGTTCGCATCTTGAAATTTTGATAAAAGATTCAATAGAGAATTCATGTTTCATACAAACTTATGAATCTCTACAGTTTGAAGATGGAAATCAAATTGTGGATCCGTGCAGTATTGAAGATGGCGACGATAATAATGATGATTTATTGCTGCTGGAAGAGAATTCGTTTTCTGATAATACTTTTTTTAAAGACGCAGATGTTGAATATGATTACAAAGTGAAAGCTGTTGAGTATTGGAAATCAGGGAAAAAACGTAAGCTAAAACTGGAGACAGTGCAATCAAAATTTAAACGTGTAATTTCGAACCGTCAATTGTATCGATGGGAGGAAAACATATCTAACGGAGGAAATCGAATAGAGAAATTGAAGAAAATTTCAGAATTTGTCTTACAGAAATTCAAGGAAACTGTAGAAAAATCTGTGACAGTTCACGATTTAGACCTCCGTAGATGGGCTTTACAAGCAAGAGATAAGATGTCATTGCCACCAAGATCATTTTCAGCTTCTACGAAATGGGTGCATAAATTCTAACAAAAGCATTGTATCAAGAAAAATTGTATCGAATTGTATCAAGAAAAATAAATAAGTTTGTAACTAAAACAACAATAGAGAACCAAGAAAAATTACAGCAAGATGCTAAAACATTTGTAGAAAAAATAAAAACAGTTATTTCTTTAGTTGGAGAAGAGAATGTTTTCAACTCGGATCAGTCTGGCTTTAATTTAGAAATGCACACAGGACGCACTTTAGCTTATAAAGGCCAAGCAACTGTTGAAGCGTTAACTCAATCCGTGAACTCTATGACCCACAGCTATACAGTTCAACCTTTTATTTCTGCAAAAGGTGTTCTTTTTTCACCGTTATTAATAGTTTTACAAGAAAAGGACGGTAAGTTCGGACCTTTAGTTAAAAAAAATCTATTTGAACCTGCAAATGTTCACGTTTTGGCTTCAAATTCAGGAAAGCTTACTTCTAATCTTGTAAAACAGTGGTTTGAGGAAGATTTTCTTCCCGCTTCTAATGAGAAAACGGTTCTATTATTGGATTCTTGGAGTGGTCAAAATGAAAAAACGTTTGAATCATTTTCTGAATCTGGTAGATTTTCTAAAGTAGAGACCATTCCCGCAGGAACTACAGGAATGATTCAACCACTTGACGTTTTCTTTTTTAGACCCTGGAAAAATTTCATCAAGAATTTTTCGGATATAGTTATTTTACACAACTATGATATCAATTTACATCTTCGCAATAACATTATCAAGCTTCAATCCCTTATTCACAATCAGTTTTCGTGCCCTCGGTTTTCAAATCTACTGAAATATGCTTGGTACAAAAGTGGTTATTTGGAAGAAAAACCGCCTGCATTTGAAAGTCCAGTAGATTTCTGCTTAAAAGGTTGTGCTCCAATATGCGATTTATGCAGTGATATTGCAACTGTAAGATGTGGTTGGTGCAAAAGATCTTTATGTATAAAAGAGTTTTTCATGGATTACCATTATTGCCAAATCTACAATCATTAAGTCAATCATATAAAAAAAAACTCTTGAATTCACCGTTTTTTAATTGACACAAAGATTAAAAATAATGTTGAAATGTATGTTCTACACTTGTAAATAGTTGTATTTGTGTGACTATGTGTATAATAAATAAAAATTCTAAAAAAAAGAAAAAAAAACTACGAAAAAAACAAAAAATCAAAATAAATATAGAAATGTAAAAAAAAATGGAGTCATTTACCGCCACGTCCTCGTTCGTGACTCTGGGTACGGCAGAGAGCGGATTATAATAACGTTAATTTTCAATGAAATGCCATAAACTCTTAAAAATTTTCATCGTCATTTTGACGCCGCCATTTTCGTTATCAAATTCGGATCCAGTGATATCAAAAACTCTGTTAATACAATTACTACTGGCATTAAAAAGCCAATTTCAGCCGAAATTAGAAAAACAGCGATTTTTTAGAGAACGGAGAAGCCATATTGAATCCGACATTTTTAGAAAGACCTTTCTTTACCAATTTTGATTCTAGTTTACTATTTTTTTCTCCATTATTGATTAACGAAAATCATAAAATTAACTTTTTTCACAGATTGCCATGGTAATAAAATTATCTTTATAATTTCTACAAAAAAGACATCAAATTTTGTTGCATTTCTCTGCAGATGTTTGAATTTGAAACCAAATTTTACAAAATTGGGCACAGGGCGGTGGTTATAAACAATTAATATTTGGAACATGCTTAATTCACTTTACGTAACTAAAATTAAATGCCAAAGGTTGATTTATTTTGTTGTATTTGAAAGTGTTATATTTGCGCTTTTACTTATTTATTGTTATATTTATTTTTATTTTTATCTTTATTTTCATTATCATTAATTTATTTTCGTCATCCCGTTTCGAATATCCGATTTATAACGAGCATGTAATGTTAATTTTGTAATGCTGAAGAAGACTCAGTGTAGTCGAAACGTACATTTAAACAAATTTTAATAAATTCTAGTATGCGTTTTTCCTAATATTGAAGATAATTTTGTTTGTTGTCTCGATCTTGCTCCTATTTGGCCTTGTTAATTTCTTGTAATTCTTTTATTTATTTATATCGAGCGAAATTATATTCTACATATTCTTATTCCACGCTGGCCTGAAAATGCGTGCCGTTAATAAACGTACCGGTAAACATATTTATGATTTTAAATACATTGGTGATCATTTCGGTATAGGAACGATAACTATGGTAAAATGCTGGCTCGATTTGAACTATAGATTTATAACAGCGATATCTATGTTATATTTTTTGAAGTGTTGTAAACATAACGGGGTATACCCACATCATTTGAGTTACTTTTGTAACATTGATTTCCAACTGTTCCATTTTAAATCTTGGCGTAAATTAGAGCGGGTGTCTCTGAAATTTAAAAAGGAAGCCCTCAATGTGGAAATTTATGATTTGCATAGATACGTGTGGTATTTGAAGGGTAATCTCCATAGAATGTTCCATGTTTTATCCAATGCGTTTCCCAAGCACATTTGGCATATCTTACAAAAATCTTGGCACACATCCTTTAATAATCACCACAAACGCCAAGCAATGTTACATAGAAGTAAATTTATATGGTTAATGACGAAAAAAGAAAAAGATTACATAAACAACATAAATTCGATTTTCGTCCAAACTACAACTAATAAAAAAGGAATATTGACCAACATCTACCATCATAAGAATGCAAAGAAGCTTACAAATTGTAATATTGTAATACGACCACAAAATTTCCCATCCAAACAACACAATCCGTTACTTCAGACCAATGATAACTGGTTTATGAACTTAACCAAGACAGACATTCCACCAGAGGTTTCAGGTTTATTGCAACTTGGTGAAAAGTTCAGTTTACCTGATGCCTTCGACAAAAAGAATTCTATTATTAGTTTTATTAAAGATATTGAGTCCTACTCTGATGTACAAAAATATGATTTCCAGAAGAAAATTTATGACGGTATAATCCTTGAACTCCATAACTTTTTATCAATTGATACCACGAAGGTTCCAATTCATAACACCTTATCCAAAATGTTGAAACACACACGTTCTTTTCACCAGAGAAACCCTGACATTCTATTTACTAGGGCTGATAAAGGCAACATAACAGTTGTGATTGAGAGACAGTTATATAATGAGAAAATGTTAACGATATTAAATGATAATGACACCTATACCACGGTTAAAAAAGATTCTTCCTCCCGCTTGGAGAAACATCTCAACGAGTTACTTAAAAGATGGCTTCAATTTGAGTACATTACTAAAAAAGAGTTTTTTTGGTTAAAGAGTAGTGATGCTCCTCTTCCTAATGCATACGGTTTGCCCAAAGTCCACAAAAGCGATTGCCCGTTGAGAATTATCGTGTCTTCTACCAATAGTGCACTTTACAATTTGGCTTCCTTTTTAAATAATATTATTACGGATAGCTTTCCAGTGTCAAATAGTCATGTGAAAAACAGTTTCGTACTTTACGAACAACTGTCGGGTTTAAGATTGAACAGTTCTGACATTTTATTTTCGTTGGATGTGTCTTCTTTGTTCACGAATGTTCCTCTAGATCTTGCAATCCAAGGTATCGAGAATAGATGGAACTTCATCATGTCCAAAACTAAATTACCGTTACAAGAATTTATGACCGCGATCAAGTTTGTTTTAACATCAACGTTTTTTAAATATAACAAGAAGGTTTATAAACAAACTTTTGGAACACCGATGGGTTCTCCTCTGTCACCGATTATAGCCGATATTGTGATGCAAGATTTGGAGGAATATGTGCTCAGTTCTTTGGATGTTTCACCCACTTTATATTATCGTTATGTGGATGATATCATGTTGGCGGCTCCTGTCAATGAAACCCAGTCAATCCTCAAGAAGTTTAACGAATACCATGATAGACTTAAGTTTACTATCGAATACGAGAATAATAACTCCCTTTCCTTTCTGGATTTGAAACTTATTAATATGAATGGTGTGTTAAGGATTGACTGGTTTCATAAAAGCACTTTTTCCGGTAGATTTCTTTCATATTTTTCAAACCACCCACAACGACATAAGATTGGTACCATTTACGGTCTTGTTGACAGAGCGATTTTATTATCACACTCCTGTTTCCATCAAAAAAACGTAGAATTATGCATTAACATTCTTTTAAACAATGGTTACCCTCTTCATTTTATTTTTCAACATATCAATTGCAGAATTAACACTTTGTCAAATAGGATAATAACAAAAAATAAATCTACCACATCCACTCCCATCGACACACGTAAGAACTTCATAGTTGTCCCGTTTATTCGTTCTGTTGCAAAATGTGTGAATCCAATTATTGACAAATCGAAATTTTCGATTGGTTTTAGAATTTTAAACCAATTAAAGTGCTTTATTTCTCCATGGTCGGGTGAACATCTACGATCTGAAAGTAATTGTGTAGTGTACAAGATTAATTGCAAGAACTGTGATGCGTCCTATATTGGCCAGACAAAAAGAAAACTGAGCACACGTATTAGAGAACATAAGAACAACATAAAATTAGACCCATCCAGACACACAGTCGTATCCGAACACATCTTAGATTTTGATCACCAATTCGATTGGGATAATGTGAGAATCCTTGATGTGGAACAGAATTACCAAAAAAGATTAATTAGTGAAATGATCCATATTAGGGGTCATACAAAGGCGATAAATGCCCAAAAAGATACGGAATTATTAAATAAGTCGTATCTGGATCTCATCAAGGATTTGTACTGACATCCCCTCCGTTGACACTATGTATACAGCGCTCCAATCCGTAAGTTGTCGGAAATTATCTTTATACTGTTTCTGACAACACTCTGTTTTACACCGTTAACCAGGGAACATGTCTCCGTTCGTTGCGTCGACATTATACCATTATTTGTAACCGTCGTCCACTTTTTGACAGGTATTTCATTATTCTAATAAGTTTTACGTACCGTCTTACATTATTGGTTCAAAAAAACAAGGTTTTATAAGTTTATGATATCGGTTTTTTTGATAATATGACTCTGCAATTTCATTTCTATTTCTATGTTAGAACAAAAACTCCCCACACTGCTCCGACACGATCTTCTCATATTGACTTCGGCTGTCAAGACAAAGTGACACCGTTTTAATCTTTGACTGAACAACATATTCTCGCCAGATAACGAGTAATACGTTCGTACCATTTTTTACCATTTTTGTTAACATCTATAATACAAGATCTTTCGACGTTTTTATACCTTTGACCTCCAATTTTATTTTAAACTGTTAACGTTCGGAGTTTATTTGTGTGATGTTTGCGCTTTTACTTATTTATTGTTATATTTATTTTTATTTTTATCTTTATTTTCATTATCATTAATTTATTTTCGTCATCCCGTTTCGAATATCCGATTTATAACGAGCATGTAATGTTAATTTTGTAATGCTGAAGAAGACTCAGTGTAGTCGAAACGTACATTTAAACAAATTTTAATAAATTCTAGTATGCGTTTTTCCTAATATTGGAAGATAATTTTGTTTGTTGTCTCGATCTTGCTCCTATTTGGCCTTGTTAATTTCTTGTAATTCTTTTATTTATTTAAAAGTCGCATGTTAAAGTACTGATCAAAACCGATTTTTATCCATAAAAAATTGTTCAATTTGGGGGTAGTTTACCCCTAATTTTCACACCCCCTCCAACATACCTAGCCTGATTTTCGTCTTTTATCGAACGATAATTTTATACTGAAAATCATTCAATTCGCTTCACTAGTCTCAAAGATATCGCAATTTTTCTGTTTTACCCCCTATTTTGGGGGGGCTGTTTCACCCCCTAAAAACGTTTTGCCGCCGATAAAAAAAAATACGTGTCCCTTAGTTTTTCGTGTACTACAACATATCAAAATTTCAGAAAAATCGGCGTCTGACACTTGGGTAGTGTTACTTGTAAGAGCGCCAACGGGAGGATCGGGGTTTTGGCACCCTCGATAGGGACTCCGATCACGTTTCGGATGTCCCAGTACCTGGAGGGGTCTCCGGGTAGAGGGGGTGTCGTTGGTCGAGTACACCCTCTTCCCGAAGACGGAGGAACGGGGATAGGCACCCCGATAGGGACCTATCCCATGCCGGGAGGAGTTTCCGGGCAGGAGGGGGTGTCGTTGGACGAGTACACCCTCTCCTCCCGTAGCGGAGGATGGGGCTCCGGCTCCCCAGGGAGTTATCCCGAATTGCCGGGGCGGGTCTTCGGGAAGGGAGGGGGAGCATATTTTGCTCCCGTTCCGAACCTCTCTTCCGAAGCGGACGATGGGGCCGGCACCCCAGGGACTTTGTCCCGAATGCCGGGAGGGATCTCCGGGTAGGAGGAGGGCGTTTGCCTTCCTCCCCCGGAATGGAGGACAGGCCGGTGGTGTCCCGGAACTCCCGGGCCCACCGGGCCGGGCCGCCCTGGGCCACTCGGACGTCTCCGAGGTGGGGCTGGGGCGGCGGTGGGAAAGGGCCCCCATCCCTTGGACGGCCTGGTTCTGTCCAGGCCCGACAAGGGTGGGAGTCCGGCCTGGGCGGGGGGATTAGCCCCTCTCCCAGGCTAGACGGGTCACAGGGGGGACGGCGTTGTGCTTCAAGGGTGGTTTGAGGCCCACCTTGCACAACGGCGCCCCTCGGGTTAGGGGGGGAGAGAGTTGGTGGTGGCCGGCTCTCCCCTATTAAACGAGATGGGACCCGCAAGGATCACACCCCGGAGGGGGGCCAGAAGAATGCCATATGGTGATGCCTGGCCCCCCCCATTATAGGGTCCGAGAAGGCCACCGGGTGGGGTTTTAGTGGGTAGTCTCGCACGGGTAGGGGTATTTGCCCTCCGTGCGAGGAGTCCCACATAACCCGCGGGTTCATGGTGCCTCCTCAGCTCATGGCCCGCGGGTATCCGTAAATAGGATTTCCCCATCCTTAAAAAAAAAAAAAAGGAGGGGTTGCTAACCCGCGACTACCACGGGACGGGAAACGAGAAAAGGGCTGAGGAAACCAGGGGAACTCCCCGGCCGGCAACCGATACAGGGAAGGACACCGCCGCTTGAGGTCTTCCCTACCAAGTATCGATTCCGACACCACAACCGATCCACGACCTAGGGGAGCCATCGCGATACTTGGGGAGCGACACACGGCGTTGTTGGACTGCGGGGCAGTCCTCTCATACATCTCCGAGGAACTGGCCGCCCGCATCAGCCCATACGTCTGCTGCCGCCGCATCAATGCCGCGGTCTACTTAGCCAACGGCCGGAGGGCCACCGTAACAGAGGAGGTCGTCGCACCGATCCAGATGGGACACTACCGGGGACGGCAGACCTTCCACGTGCTGGCCGGACTCAACCCCAACGTCATCGCCGGGATCAAACTGCTGAACAAGACCGGATTCCGGTGGACGTTACCGGGGATCGCTACCCTCCTCCCCGACCGTACCAGCCCAACCGCGACCGGGACTGGACTGACCGCATGCTCTAAACAACAGCAAAAAGAAATCCAGCAATTACTGGACGAAATGCTGCCAAAATTCGAGAAATGCCAGGGTACCACCATGCTGGCCGAACACCGCATCCGCCTGAAAACCGAGCAAGCGCGGATAAGACAACGGTATCGTCCATAACCAGCAGTCCATGGAACTCCGGGGTAGTTCTGGCAAAGAAGAAGGACGGACGATACCGCTTTTGCATCGACTTCCGAAAAGTCAACGAAGCCACCGTCCAAGATGCCTACCCGCTACCGCCCGTCCAACACATCCTCGACCAGCTAAGGGAGGCAAAATTCTTATCGACGATAGACTTAAAGAATGGATACTGACAGGTATCACTCCACCCGGACAGCCGTCCATTGACCGCCTTTGCAATTTCCGGGAGAAGGCAGTTCCAGTTTCGCGTCATGCCGTTCGGCTTACATGCCGCACTCGCCACGTTCCAACGGCTGCTGGACCAAATAATCAGTCCGGACATGGAACCTCGAGCTTTCGCATACTTGGACGACATCCTGATACTGGGCCGTACATTCGAGGAACATTTGCAGAATCTGAAGAAAGTGCTGCAGCGGTTACTACGAGCCAACCTGAGGATAAACACCGAAAAGTGTCAATTCGGACGGACCAGCCTCAAGTACCTGGGCCACGTAGTCGACCAGCAGGGATTACACACCGATCCGAAGAAGGTCCGAGCGATACTGGACATACCGCCGCCAACACTACCCGCGCTGCGCAGGTTTCTCGGGATGATATCCTGGTACGGCCAAATCATCCCAAATATAGCCACCACGACGGCCCCGCTGAACGAGTTACTCCATAAAAAGACACGGTGGGAGTGGGGGCCCCGACAAGAGACCCCTGCCTTCCGACAGACTAGAGACTACCTCGCCACCGCACCAGTGTTACAATGCCCGGATTTCAACACACCATTCATGCTACAGACCGACGCCAACGACGTAGGACTGGGGGCCGTACTAACACAGGAGATTGACGGACAAGAACGGGTCGTAGCATACGCCAGCCGTACGCTACGAGCGGCGGAGAAGCACTACTTCGCGACCGAAAAGGAGTGTCTCGCCGTGTGGGGAATAGAGAAGATGAGACCTTATCTAGAAGGATATCGATTCAAAGTCATCACCGATCACTTCTCACTGCGCTGGCTGCGCGGACTAGAAAACCCGACTGGACGACTGGCGCGATGGACCGTGGCCCTGCAGCAGCACGAGTTCGACATAGAATACCGGAAAGGGGCCTTAAACCATGTGCCGGACGCACTATCACGCCACGCCTCTAGCCGAGGGGGAGGAGATAGCCGAGACTACAGACTGGGATCTAGCGGCGGTCGCGCCAAATGAAAAATGCCCATGGTACACGCGGTTGATGGAGGCGGTCGAACAAGAGCCACAGAAACACTCGGATTACCGCGTCGAAAATGGGCAACTGTACCGTCACATACAGGGGCGACAGCCAACAGAGGACGAAGACCCGACCGCATGGAAATTCTGCGTGCTGAAGCCACTACGCGACCGCGCGCTGGCGGAATGCCATGACGCCGACACCTGGGGTTTGCAAAGACCATCGCGAGATTAGCCCAAAAATACTATTGGCCGGGCATGTTTCGGCAAGCGACCGAACATGTGCGTCGCTGCCGGAACTGCCAGTTGTACAAGCCCCAGCAACGAACAACGGCCGGGCTAATGCACCACACAGAAGTAGACGCGCCCAATCTTGTGGTCGCCGTAGATCTGATCGGACCGCTATCAAGATCATCTCAGGGGCACACATGGATCTTCATGTGCCAGGACGTGTTCTTGAAGTAGATAGCGGCGCGACCACTGCGACAAGCCACCGCCGCTGCGGTTACACGAGAGGTAGAGGAAGAGGTAATCCTTCAACACAGCTGCCCGCGCCGTATCATCACCGACAACGGGCGGCAGTTTCAAAGCCGCGAATTCCGCGGGATGCTCGCTAGCGCCGGAATCGATCACCGCCTCACGCCGCCATATTCCCCGCAGTGCAACCCGGTCGAGCGAGCCAATCGCACCATAAAGACAATGGTCGCCCAATATGTCGGCGAGAACCACCGTCACTGGGACCAAAAATTGCCGCGATTAGTCTTCGCAGCCAATACCGCGACCCATGACAGCACCGGCTACACCCCCGCCATGTTAACATACGGTCGGGAAATCACCGTTCCCGGTACGCTGCGCGCGCAACACGACGCCGGCCTATCAGACGCCGAGGCACCAGTCGAACCGACAGCGCGTGTACGAGAAATCAAGAGATTGCGGGAAAAGTTTGAGGAGGCTCTCCGGCGCCAATGGGAAGCAACGGCGCGACAAGCCAAATATTACGATCTCCGCCGTTGAGAATGGAGACCCGCCGTCGGCAGCCATGTGCTCAAACGGGAGCATCCGCTATCCCACGCCGACACCGGATTCGTTGGAAAGCTTGCGCCGCAGTACGCCGGGCCATACGCCGTACAAGAATACTCTCCGGTCGTCGTGAGGATCCGCCACGTCACCAACGAACGACGAATAGAGACCGCGCACATTAAAGATTTGAAGGGATGCGCAGATCCGACGGGGTAATATAACAGGATGACACCACCGATAACGAGACATTCACGTACGGATTCTGAACCACGAATAAGGCAATCGCACCAGGATGGCCAAGACGAAGGAAGGAAGGCCGTTGGGACCGCCGCAGAAGCCGAGACGAGTTCCTCCTCCGGAGGCCGCTCCGCGCACAAAACCCACGGTGAGCCTGGAGAACCGGGGGCTCCCACCGGCGAGAGTCCGAGGCCGCTTCGCCGCCTCCCGACAGGAGCGGCTATACTCCGAGACGGTACAGGTCGCGTCCGCTCTAACCGCGGAACTCGAGGATCTCTTCGGATCGCTTTCGGACTTGGACGAGCCAGAGACGCTCGAAAGCCGTCCCACAGCGACCGCCGACCAGCCGCCGCCGCCAGAGCCATCCGCCGGAAGGACTCAAGCAGAGCCACCGCTCGCCGCCGTACCGGTACCCACCATAATGGGTACGCCGATCATCGACGGGTATAGCATCCTGCCAGAGGCCGCCCTACGAGATATCCCACGGGGTCGGATACGATTGGGTGGACAATACCGGCACCGCACAGACCAGGGCACGTATGTCATCCGTCGTAAGCTCAACGGCCAATACAATGTACGACCGCCGCAATAAAAATAAATAAAAGTTAATTTTCTATTACGCATGTGAGTTCGAATCTGCGAGAGGGGGAGTGTAACGAAGCGTTCCGTTAGGAAGTCACCCCCGAGATATAAACAATTGTTTCCGCGCCGCGCCAACCCTCCCGTCACCAACCTGCGGGTATAAATACCGCCGATTTTGGGGTAAAAATCATCTTCCCTACGACCAGCAAGCTGAACAGGTCTTACCACCAAAGACATAATCTTCGGATCCTATTCCGCACGCGTGTTGAGCGAGCAATTCCTCCAGGGTGCGAGTTGAGCTTCTTCTAGAGTCGTGAAGTGAACGACAATTCCCCGCCTGCACATCTAGCAGACTACGGGTTGAGTAGTTATTTCCTAAGACCACGTATTGAGTGGCGAGTCACGCGGTGAATAATAACCCCCACCTCGTGATGAGAGATCCTCCACCTCTCCTGGCATCCCTTTAATTCGCGAATTAATCCGCAACCGCACCGCTGCACAGTGGAGAAAAACGAGAAATCGTTTCGAAATTGTCTGCAGCTTCCAAATCTTCACCGATTTTCATGCGGTTTTTTTTTAAATTAAAGCTAATTCAATTCTGAACAAAGTTATCGAGGCAGATTTTGTAATTCGACCTTTGTTTCAAAATGGCGGATGTAATAAAGCGGCTGCGAAAGTACAAAGCATTAACAAATAATCTATCTAAACCGATGTGTCTAAATTGAGTGTATATATGCTTTTAATGTTATAGATTATGAATCCAATACTAAAATTACGAAATTAATTATAATAAAACCAATATGGCTACTATAAATAGTAAAAAATTATAAATATAATAAAATCTATCATTATGTCAATTTTCACAAAATTTACATGTAAATATTTTTAAGATTGTATATTGCAAATATATTTTAATAGTTAATAAATTGAAAATGGCGAATGAAGTATAATGAATGCCAAATAGAAAAGTCAATTTTTGTTAAAAATCATATTGAATAGTTTTCGAGATTGCATTTGGAAAATTACACAATTTAATGACATTTGATATGGCCAACATTTAAATAAAAAAACAAAAATAAATGGTATAATGGTGGACATTTAAATAAAAAAACATTTCCTGTTTTGTGGAAAATCACATAAAGCAGATCAGGGCAAATTGAATGAATATAAGATTTGAGACAATTGTTAGTTTTTGTTTCAAACGAGTTTTTCGTGTCATCTGGTAACTGCGATTAAAGACATTTTATTTGAGACAAAAGAAATAACAAGAACTGTCCCGGCATGGAAAAAAGAGCGTACATTGAAAAAAATATCGGATAAATCGAAGTAACTCTTTGGGTTGAGTAAAGAGTGACTCAAAATTTGCCTATTTCGTGGACCTCGTAATTGAAACCAAAATGTGTGCTAATTGAAAATTTATGATAAGATAATACTCTCAGAAAAGTTTCAAGATGAGCATCTGTTTCAATTTTGAGAAATGAATGATCAAAGTTGATGAAATTGAGTTGTATAATGTATTTCAGTTGAAAAGTTTTGATATTAAAAATGTAATATCTCGACAATGAAAGAAGATAAACAAGTTTATCTTATTTCATTTTAAAGCTTACGTAGAATATAAAAAAAATATCAGTGTTAAATTCACCCCTTAGACAGGGTAAAACTATCCCCAAGCACAAAAAATGGCAATAAATTATAAAGTGTCCGAAAAAAATTACCCTTTTTACGTTTTGTGTAAGTTATATGTTGCAAAAATAATTTTTTACGAATTTTCAAAAATATTTTTAAAATTTTTCTATTTTCAGGGGATGATTTCACCCCCATTGAGAGGTAAATGTCAAAGAACACAAACCATAAATGCATGTTGATTGCTACTTGATGATCAGCTTAGTCTATAACAACTGACCACAATGGATGAATTTAACACTGATATTTTTTTTATATTCTACGTAAGCTTTAAAATGAAATAAGATAAACTTGTTTATCTTCTTTCATTGTCGAGATATTACATTTTTAATATCAAAACTTTTCAACTGAAACACATTATACAACTCAATTTCGTCAACTTTGATCATTCATTTCTCAAAATTGAAACAGATGCTCATCTTGAAACTTTTCTGAGAGCATTATCTTATCATAAACTTTCAATTAGCACACATTTTGATTTCAAATACGAGGTCCACGAAATAGGCGAATTTTTGGGTCACTCTTTGGTTGCGTGAAGAGCTTCATAGCATGTTACGGCACAGTGTACTTCAACCGCGCACCATCTGATTTATCAACTTTGATTGTTAATAATTCGGTAAATAATGGTCTGAGCCAAAAATGGACAAAAAACTTTCAATTCCAAATTCCATCCTCTTTCACTCTTTTAAATACACGTTGAATAATGTTACATTTCATAACATTTATAATTTGTTATTGTTTATAGCGGCCATATTGGTTTTATTATAATTAGTTCCGTAATTTTAGTATTGGATTCATAATCTATAACATTAAAAGCATACATATATTCAATTTAGACACATCGGTTTAGATAGATTATTTGTTAATGCTTTGTACTTTCGCAGCCGCTTTATTATATCCGCCATTTTGAAACAAAGGTCGAATTACAAAATATCAGCCTCGATACTTTGTTCGGAATTGAATTAGCTTTAATTAAAAAAAAAACCGCATAAAAATCGGTTAAGATTTGGAAGCTGCAGACAATTTCGAAACACGATTTCTCGTTTTTCCCCACTGTGCGCTGAAGTACGACGAAGTCCGCCGATTCCGCCCGATCTCCGTGATCAGAGCCGTGCCGCCGAAGTACGACGAAGTCCGCCGATTCCGCCCGATCTCCGCGATCAGAGCCGCGCCGCCGAAGTACCGCGAAGTCCGCCGATTCCGCCCGATCTCTGCGACCAGAGTCGCGCCGCCGAAGTACCGCGAAATCCGTCAATTCCGCCCGATCTCCGCGATCAGCGTCGCGCCGCCAAAATACGGAATCCTACGATTCCAGCCGAACGCAATCAGCGATATCACGCCGCCGAACGGCTGCGAACTGAGCCAAACGCTCCCGACGGCTATTAAGCCTCATCCACACGCACCAGCGCCAGGAAACGAAACCATTAATCCGGCAATACCGGAACTTGTATATATTGTACATAGTAATAGTATTTAGAATAAACCTAGTTGTAAGCATACGAAAACGCCTATTCACTCAACCTTCGATTCCGCCGCCCGAACACTGGATTCCTGCGGCTATCCGTAGCACAGTCAAAAATCCACTGTTACAGTTTATATATTAGTTTTACGCAATAATATCTACACGTAATTAATAATAAAATAATTAATGAATTTTTACATATATTATAATAAATTTATATTTTTTACTACATAATAAATTTATATTTTTTTTTATTTACTCATTATATATATTACAATAATGATAACACAGCCACACAAAAAAAATTTTTGGTTCTGACCTGGGGGTCTGACTATGCCTACTATATGTTTTTGGGGTCGCTGAATCCGAATCTGAGGTCTGTTTTGTCCTATCAGATCAGGATTTGTTCATAACCTTAAAAAAACTCATGAAATCACATACAAAAATTTTTTTTTCTGATTTCGGGTCTGACAATTTCTATTATATATCTTTAGTGTCGTTGATTCCGAATCCGATGTTTATTTAGCCTCATCAGATCATGATTCTTCCATAACCTCAAGAAACCGATGATTCAAGCTATTAAACGCACATTGAATTTCTAAGAATTGAATTAAAATAAAAAAATTCAAGCTCCTAAGCCTCAGAACTCGTCTAACTCTTTAATCAAGCTCACCATATCTCTTAATAACCCAGTGTAATAACTACGTGTATTCAAAATTCAACTGGAAATCTATATCATGTCTATAATCGCACAACTACAAGACATGAAAGTTATTGAAACTCACTATCAGGGACGATGGGATGTCAATATGCTGGCAGACTTTTGCTGGATGCTCAAAAGAGAGACACTTGCACAAAACAAGAAGCGTAAAAAAAATCCTATTCATAGATCATTTGAAGAAAAAAGAACTCGATACAGCTCCAAGAAAGAACATTGAAAAAAGTGAAATATTATGCTTAACATGAACAGATTTAACCAACAGTCCTTTTAAGGGCTATATGATGTACAAAACCCGATCGTGCAACCTACCCGCGGTGTACATCGAATAATGCTAATGCCGACGGTACAATGAATCATTAGACTAACATTAGTTGAATAAGCCTAAGAATATAAATATATTGAATGTTTATTTGTTAGAACAATATTTTCAGATTTGTTTTTTTTACTAAAACACGCTTCAAGTGTGCGATATTTCCACTATCGCACGTTCCAACGTACGATATCCCAAAATCGCACGCTGAAGCAGAATAATCAAACGGAGTGTGAAATCTGCTGTTTTCTACAATCAAAACTATTGCGCAAAGTGGCATATTTCGGGCATGCGTGATGAAAAATATAGAAGGAATTGTCAGACCCGAAATCAGAAAAAAAATTTTTTATATGTGGTTTCATGAGTTTTTTTGAGGTTATGAACAAATCCTGATCTGATAGGACAAAACAGACCTCAGATTCGGATTCAGCGACCCCAAAAACATATAGTAGGCATAGTCAGACCCCCAGGTCAGAAACAAAAATTTTTTTTGTGTGGCTGTGTAATTAATCATATGCATGTGTATACTGCGAACTCAAAGAGAATTTTTATCGAGAATAAAATATTTGATTGCCCTGAAAAGTGCAAGAGATTATTAGTTTAAAATAACTTTTTCTTTATAATATTTCTTTATAATTATTAATCATATGTGTATTGCGAACTCGAAGAGAATTTTCATCGAGAATGAAATAATTGGTTGCCCTGAAAAGGGCAAGTGATTTATTATTTTTGAAGATGACTTTTTCTTTCTTCTTCTTTTTATAATAAATGTTCAAAGTGTCCGCCGTTCATCGTGATACACGCTCTCATACGTTTCAATAAATTTTCTCCAATTTTCTCCATGACTTCGTCCTCGATTGAAAAAATGGCATGATGAAGTTTGTCGTTTAATTCTTCGACGTTCTCAGGAGGTTGCCTATAAATTATTTCCTTGCAGTAACCCCACAAGAAAAAATCCAACGGATTGAGGTCTGGAGATCTTGCAGGCCAACGTATCGGTCCATATCGGCCCATCCAACGTCCGGGAAATTGCTCATTTAAAAAATTTGTGACGATTCTAGCGTTATGTGGGCCAGCACCGTCTTGTTGAAATGTAATTTTATTTCTATTAAATAATGGAATTTCTTCCAAAAAATCTGGCAGATTTTCAGCAAGAAATTCCGTATACGATGCGCCAGTTAGTCTTTCTGGAAGAATAACTGGGCCTAATATCGTTGTATCCATAATTCCAGCCCAGACGTTCAATTTCCAACGAACTTGATAATTTCGGAGTCGTGTCACCCGTGGATTTTCTTCGTCCCACATATGCATGTTGTGGGAGTTGAATATTCCTTCTCGTGTGAACAGCGATTCATCGCTGAATATTACATGAGAGAGAAATTCTGGATCTTGATTTACTCTTCTCAAGAAATCCTCGCAAAATCTCTTCCTCCGAAGATAGTCTTCTTCTCGCAAATGTGACACGACTCCGAAATTATCAAGTTCGTTGGAAATTGAACGTCTGGGCTGGAATTATGGATACAACGATATTAGGCCCAGTTATTCTTCCAGAAAGACTAACTGGCGCATCGTATACGGAATTTCTTGCTGAAAATCTGCCAGATTTTTTGGAAGAAATTCCATTATTTAATAGAAATAAAATTACATTTCAACAAGACGGTGCTGGCCCACATAACGCTAGAATCGTCACAAATTTTTTAAATGAGCAATTTCCCGGACGTTGGATGGGCCGATATGGACCGATACGTTGGCCTGCAAGATCTCCAGACCTCAATCCGTTGGATTTTTTCTTGTGGGGTTACTGCAAGGAAATAATTTATAGGCAACCTCCTGAGAACGTCGAAGAATTAAACGACAAACTTCATCATGCCATTTTTTCAATCGAGGACGAAGTCATGGAGAAAATTGGAGAAAATTTATTGAAACGTATGAGAGCTTGTATCACGATGAACGGCGGACACTTTGAACATTTATTATAAAAAGAAGAAGAAAGAAAAAGTCATCTTCAAAAATAATAAATCACTTGCCCTTTTCAGGGCAACCAATTATTTCATTCTCGATGAAAATTCTCTTCGAGTTCGCAATACACATATGATTAATAATTATAAAGAAATATTATAAAGAAAAAGTTATTTTAAACTAATAATCTCTTGCACTTTTCAGGGCAATCAAATATTTTATTCTCGATAAAAATTCTCTTTGAGTTCGCAGTATACACATGCATATGATTAATTACACAGCCACACAAAAAAAATTTTTGTTTCTGACCTGGGGGTCTGACTATGCCTACTATATGTTTTTGGGGTCGCTGAATCCGAATCTGAGGTCTGTTTTGTCCTATCAGATCAGGATTTGTTCATAACCTCAAAAAAACTCATGAAACCACATAAAAAATTTTTTTTCTGATTTCGGGTCTGACAATTCCTTCTATATTTTTCATCACGCATGCCCGAAATATGCCACTTTGCGCAATAGTTTTGATTGTAGAAAACAGCAGATTTCACACTCCGTTTGATTATTCTGCTTCAGCGTGCGATTTTGGGATATCGTACGTTGGAACGTGCGATAGTGGAAATATCGCACACTTGAAGCGTGTTTTAGTAAAAAAAACAAATCTGAAAATATTGTTCTAACAAATAAACATTCAATATATTTATATTCTTAGGCTTATTCAACTAATGTTAGTCTAATGATTCATTGTACCGTCGGCATTAGCATTATTCGATGTACACCGCGGGTAGGTTGCACGATCGGGTTTTGTACATCATATAGCCCTTAAAAGGACTGTTGGTTAAATCTGTTCATGTTAAGCATAATATTTCACTTTTTTCAATGTTCTTTCTTGGAGCTGTATCGAGTTCTTTTTTCTTCAAATGATCTATGAATAGGATTTTTTTTACGCTTCTTGTTTTGTGCAAGTGTCTCTCTTTTGAGCATCCAGCAAAAGTCTGCCAGCATATTGACATCCCATCGTCCCTGATAGTGAGTTTCAATAACTTTCATGTCTTGTAGTTGTGCGATTATAGACATGATATAGATTTCCAGTTGAATTTTGAATACACGTAGTTATTACACTGGGTTATTAAGAGATATGGTGAGCTTGATTAAAGAGTTAGACGAGTTCTGAGGCTTAGGAGCTTGAATTTTTTTATTTTAATTCAATTCTTAGAAATTCAATGTGCGTTTAATAGCTTGAATCATCGGTTTCTTGAGGTTATGGAAGAATCATGATCTGATGAGGCTAAATAAACATCGGATTCGGAATCAACGACACTAAAGATATATAATAGAAATTGTCAGACCCGAAATCAGAAAAAAAAATTTTTGTATGTGATTTCATGAGTTTTTTTAAGGTTATGAACAAATCCTGATCTGATAGGACAAAACAGACCTCAGATTCGGATTCAGCGACCCCAAAAACATATAGTAGGCATAGTCAGACCCCCAGGTCAGAACCAAAAATTTTTTTTGTGTGGCTGTGTTATGAAAGAAATTATAAAAAAGTCAACAAGAGCATTCTCATGCACAGAAATGAAAAGCACGTACATGTGTCACATGTAGTATGGCTCTTATCATTTCTGTACGTATGCGCGCCAAATTCCTCTCTCCCCCCCCCTCCCCACTTGGTCGCGTGAGCGCATTCCGAGTGTAGCATCGTCTCAGCTGTTTCAAAAAACATAACCTGCTACAGTCGCATCGCGTACCGGGCGTTACGTGTGTCGTGTAAACGCGTTTCTTTCTTCGGATCGTTGTCGGTCGCTGAATAAAATTAATCGGTAGTGATTAACAACAATGAACAGATTTATTCGAGTCGAGTGTGAGTGTGTGAAAGTACTGATACGTGACAGACTTCGTACAAGACAAAAAGTTTCGCGGATTAATTCCTACACAGCTTGCATATCCAGGAAACGTTTGTAGGACATCCCAAAGAGATCGTATCTCTGAAAGATATTCTTATTGGAATGTCCTCTGTACATCTTTTGGACATGCATGCTGTGTGGATTATACTGTGATTGTGTGCAATGTGTGTATTGTTTCTTAATTATAAAAATAAGCCGCGAAGTGAGATTACTCGGTAGTGATTAATAGTAATGACTCGATTTATAAATCACTTAAAAGCGTGAATAAATTCGATACGAAAAAAGTGTTGACATACGTGAAAGAAAAAAAATATCGTATCCTCAATCGTGTGTATTATCGTGGATTTGCATTATTACGTGTAAAATAAGACGTGTGTGTTATTGTTAATTTCGAATGGAATTATTTATCCGTCAAGCGGTATACGAAGACATCGAATTTGATAAGGTAAGTGAATGTGTGTGTGTGTATGCGTGTGCGTGTGTGTATGAGAGAAAGAGGGACAAAGAGAGAGACAGAGAGAGGGAGAGAGAGAGAGAGAGAGATGTGTGTGTATGTGTATTTGGGCCTGCTACGTCAGCTGATCGCAGCGGGCGCCTCGCGTAAGCGCCCGCGTGTAACGGTGAATCGCGGCTTGCGCCGTCCCTGCCTGCCTGCCTCTCGTACGCGGCTCACGATTCGCTAACTATTTTCATTAATAACTCAAAATCTAAGCTTCAAATAAAATTTTGGCAAAGGAAAAATCGTCTCAGAATTCACTCAGGAATACGTCTGTGCCCGGACAACTAAGTCGTTCTGAATCACCCTGTATACTAGCATCCTCCGTCGCGGCCTTGCCGGCGTTATAATTGAATAGAACTTGGAGTGTGTCATTAGTGCTTGTAATATGATCTTTTTTGAAATATTTATTTTAAAGAACTTCAGAGTAAATAACATTTTTTGTTTTCAAACCATCTGGTAATAGAATAAACTGATTTTCCGGTTTACCTGTTCTTGATAGTCCCACATATAACTGTCCATGTGAGAAACAGTCAGAGCGTAAATCAATACCAACATATTGAAATGTTTGGCCTTGAGTCTTATTAATTGTAATAACGAACAAAACTTTAATGGGGAATTGTAGTCTCTTAAACTGGAAAGGTAAATCAGTAGGAATCATAGGTATACGGGGTATAAAGGCAATTTCTCCCGCTGCTGGTCCAGTAAGAATAGTAGCTTCGATAACATTATTACGCATAACTTTTATTTGCAGTCTCGTACCG
>CABEGB010001378.1:0-28794 GCA_901521435.1 Crematogaster levior
TGCACTACTTGAAGACCAACTGAAGGGGAAGCTTACAGAAATCACTTTGGTGAGAAGTCACACTGACAATGGGGCGAAAATTTTGCAGTCGTGCGTGGGCCAGCGCTCAGGCAGAGTTCCTACAGGCCACTCTCTTGCCTGGTTGGTCGCCTCCCCTTGTGTGTGCTGGCCCTGCAGAAGATGAGGCAGATGTAGCCGGGCTGCAGCTCTTTCCTGATGTCAGGCACGTTCTCAATCGCTGGAGGCCTGGGCATTGGCCTGGTGGTGAGAGATCTGTGTCCTGTGGATGCTCGACCCCCACTTTCAACATTTAGTGGAAGAATGCAATCGGCGACTTTGGATCCTCCGACATATGCCTGACTTTAAAACTTGTTCATCCGAAAAAGTTTATGGACGGTGCAGCTTGGTCATGGAGACGTAGCTCACTTTGCTCTCTGCTCAGCAGAAACAGGAGACCTGGAGGTCAGTAGGAACGGAAGGGCGATTGCACCTTATTGAAAGACTACTTCCTCTGTGTGCAGGGGCGTGTTCGAGGTAGCGGCGGTAGACAGACGTGCTTCCATCGAGAACTGACTCTGCGCTGCCAAACTGACATGGTGGTGAGTACCAATCGGCGAACCGCTGCTGTTTGCGAGGGGTCCGGCACCATTCGCGCCAGCCGGTGGTATACCTCGTGAGCGCTGCGGTCGGGGATGCGAGAACTCTTCCACATTGCCCCGACTGCCGCGAACAGGGGGCGCGTTTGCAGATCCTATGACCTACAAAAAGGATCTGACGCGTGGCTGTTAATGTTTGTGGATAATTCACGCAAGGCCTGATCACGACGAACCGATATCCATCGCGAGCAGGAAACCACCGTTTGGCGGTTTCTCTTCCTCGCTTCTCATTGCTGACGTGTTTCAGGTGGGCGGACAGCCGGGCGCGGCGTGGACGGGGTCCGGCGGAAGTCCTCTCTGGCGGCAGGATTGCTTCTCCGGTTTTAACCGTCTCCCGCGACTCACCGTGGCGCCCGGCATCGGCACTTGTCGCCTTCGGGGCTGGCCCGCGCACCGGTTGGGTGCGCTGGAATTTCGCAGCAGCAGACCCGCGTGACATCCTTCTCAGCGTGCACGCCGCCATTTCTCGGTCATTGTGTATTATTCTGCGGGAGGCCTCGTGGTCCATTGCGGCAAGACGAAGGCCTCGATTGGATCGTCTCCGGGGCGAAACAGGCGGCCCGCTCCCTTTCTCTCTCTTTCCCGTCTTTTCGTGTTCTGGACGAGACCAGGAGCTGCTCACGGTTAGCGCAGGGCACCTCACGTTGCAGCTTTTAAATTGTCAAAACTTACCCCGTTCATCGACATTGAGGAGGGATGCAGGACGGCAGTCGTCGGCACGCGGTGCTGTCCTGAGCAAGGAAGCGTCTACTCATCCTGCCCAGGGACTCCGCACTCACTCGGCTAGTGACCGACTCCTGCCACGCAAGGGCTCTCCACGGCGGAGTGCAGCAGACGCTGGGCCTGCTGCGCCAGCGATTCTGGGTGCCGGGTGAATAGATCAGCGTCAAGAGTCGCATGCATCACTGTCTACGATGCGTGCGATGGCGGGCGGCGACCCCCCAACAGCTCTTGGGACCGCCGACGCCTGCCTCAACGCGCGACCGATCGCTCCCCTGTCCGATGATCCGGACGACGTCACTGCGCTCACTCCCGGGCACTTCCGTGTCGGCACTGCGTTGCTGGCGGTCCCGGAACCGACACTCGCGAATGTGTCGGTCAATCGCCGTTCGCGTTGGCAGCATGTCGAGAAGCTGAGGGACTACCCTTGGCGTCGGTGGTCCCAAGAGTATCCACCACCGTTTGGCCGAACGCCCGAAATGGCGAACGACGGCACAAAACCCGCGTATCGGTCAGCTGTGTCTCGTGCGGAGCGAGATCACATCGCCGGGAAGGTGGCCGTTAGCCTGTATTACGGCACTTCACCCGGGCGACAACGGCCACATGCGCGTGGTCGAACTGAAAACGGTCACTTCACGACTTACACGACCACTCACGACAATAGTGTTCCTACCGGTGAAATCGGGCACCGGTCTTGACGCACGCGGCACAGCTGACCAACAATATTAAAATCACTCGCGTAATGTGTCGCGAAGCACGACATGCGGCGAGCACGTGCTTCGCGAGCCACGTGCACCACGCAGGTGCCACTTCTTTCGGGCGAGTGCACTTACGCCGTACGCGACACCACACCGCGGTTCGCGCGACACTTAGCCGCGAACGTCACGCGCTTCGCGCGCTCGCCGCGCGCGATGCAAAGCAACACAAATTTGTCCGGTAAATACCGGAGGCGGGCGGAATGTTCGCGAGCGAACGAAGGGCTCCGCCGAGCCTTCCTCACGCTGCATTGCATCGCCTATGTTGCATGGCCTGTGCAATGCAGCAATGATTCACATGGAGAGGCAACGGCAGTAATGTGTGTTACATTGCACGCATTGCTGTCGTTGCCCTCCATCCGCGTTGCATATGGGATGTACGTCCCAATCTCAGTGATACTTTGTCGAACTTAACCGCGCTCACGCGGAGCGCGCTCAAGTAGGGAGACGGCGGCGCTGCCGTCTCTCTAAACATTCAAACACCTTGCGATCGTCCCCAATTATTTATTAGAATTTTCCGGACTTTTCTGGGATGTTCTTTTTGTGGCGTCATTTCCCTTCAGAGGAAATGACGACAGGGAAGAACATTCCAGAAAAGCACCGTATAAAAGCGGGTGCGAAGTGGGGACGATCGCCAGTCTACCCAGAGCCTCTCGAGTACGACCCGCATTTTCATTACGACTATAATTCGCATTATAATTCGCACGCTTCTAGGATAATCGCCTTTTATCCTATCTTGTATCCGCGACAGCAAAGTCGCTTTCTTTGCTGAGTTCAACACGCGCGCTTCTTTGAAGTCGCCTGCTCCACGCGTTCGCGGAATCTACATTCGCACACGCCTCAAGTGCTCTTCGTCGGGTATCGCGTTCCTCGCGGACTCGCATTGTCCGCGCTGTGTGCCGCGAGCTGAAAGTGGTTGAGTGTGTGAGAAAAACTGTATATACCTTTGTAAATCTTGACTTTTATTGACTGTGACAGTGACTGTTAAATATATTCTTTTAGTAACTGTTAAAAACTTGCGTGAGTTCATATTGTGTGTGCGTGCTCGTAACCTTCCGTTTCTATCCGAAACCTCAAGGCTCCATTCCGCAACGAACACTACTAAAGCAGCGTTGGACACGGCTCGAGCCGCCTTCGCTCTGTGGCAGGCTAATTCATCGTTGTCGTTCGAGCGCGATCCGATAAATCCGAATATTCTGATATAGTGGCGAAACGGTCGTCACATAAACGTCGATCCTCGAAACGGCGAATTGTGCATCTCCGCGTTGGACGGTCCGGGCGACGTGCTCGCTCACGCGGTCTTTCCCACGGAATGCGCGGATTTCACGTCGGAGGTGCGGAATATGCGGATTTCACGTCGATGAAACCGAACCCTGGCATATTCTCGTAGATAAAAATCCGCGGGACAAAATCTCCTTCAAACGTTGACGCACGAAATCGGACATTCCCTAGGATTATCTCACAGTCAACGTAAAGATTCGGTGATGTACGCGTACGTGCCGGATAAAGCGTATCTAGTTGCGCTTAGTCGCGAAGACGTTTTCAACATTCAAAATCTCTACGGCGCTAAGCAGCAGGATGATCCACCGACCACCACCACCACCACCACCACCACCACCACCTGCCACCACCACCACTACCATAACGCCCACGCCGAAAACGACGCCGAGAAACACTCCTACGGATCTGTGCGCTCTGCGACACGTCGACGCGATATTGCTGTTGGATTCGCAAATGTACATCGCGCACGGAAAATACGTATGGTCGGTCGACTTGAACGGAAAAACTTACGGCGAGCCGATATCGCTGTCGACATACATGAAGTTCCTTCCCTCGAACTTCACGCGCATCTCGGCCGCCTATCAGACTCCCGCGAGTCAGCTTGTACTATTCATAGATAATCTGATCTACGCAATCAATTACCCAGATTTTTCATTGAGAACAACCTGGTCGAGAACGCTCAGCGATTTCGGACTTCCGGCGGACGCGAAAATAAACGCTGCTGTAAACACCAATACGGGACGATCCTACGTACTGTACAACGACTACGCCGTGGGCGAAATAGACGACTGCATCATGAGAGTCGTTAGACATTTCAAACGATCATTCAAACGATCTTTCCGGGTACCGCCCAGCGTTACGTCAGCTTTCTGATACATCGACGGAAATCTATATTTCACCTCCAAACGACAGTTCTACAAATTCAAGGAATTCACGCGAACCGTGACGTCAGCCGGCGAATTCGATCTGCGGATTGTCAGCGTCACTTGTCCGCGAGACGGACTGTTGCGACAATTGCGAGACCTGTTGGATCGAGTCGTTCGAATCAAGAGCGTATTCACTAATGATAACGAGGAAAAAAAACGCGACGCGTAGATAACGTTCTACCGTAAAGTGGAAAAAATAATACGTATTAAAAAATATTTATAACGTTTAAAACTGATATTCAACTGCTCGAACGACTAGTCTCGCGCGATCCGTCGACCGCGACGTAAGAAGAGTGAGAAAAAGAGAGACGCGATGTATTCGGCGCTCGTCGAGCAACGATCTTCCGCAAACGGTGGAGAAACGAGGAAGAGAGACGCGTCGAACGATGAACCGGATGACAGGAAAAAGATGCATGAGTCCTTATACTTTATTAAACTCCTTTTTTTATTAAACTTTTGTCTGCATTTTTTTACTTCTTTCAGGTGTTAATGGTACCGATACGACGTATCGCCGAATTCGAATTCTGTCGAGAAGATACACGTTGACTAAAACAGGTTACAAGTTCTTAGACATCGGTATTGTCGTCGATTCGCCCTCCTACGTGAACATCGTTCTGGGAGACTGCCACGGCAAGGAGATCTCGTTCTCGCCCGAGACGTGGCGAAGACTCGTCAAACAGAAAAACGTCGTGCTGTCAAATCTGCAGTCAGCAACGACGCGACACCGATCAACGTTGGAAATGTAACGCTGCGATTTGGAAAGATCAACAATCTTTCGGTCTTGCGTCTGGAAACACCTACGACTTGTCTGGTCTTATCGCTCTCCACTGTACGCGTTCTGTTCGACCACGATTGCTGCGTCGAGCGCATCGTAGCCTCTTTGAACGCGGCGACGAAAAACGTCGACGCGACGTTCTCGCGCTTCCTCGAGATCGTGAACAGCGCGACGAATTGCAAAAACGTTTTGCGAGCAATACGGAACAGTAAGAATTTCAATCGCGACAACATCGTCGATTGCGAACTAGCGATTCTCTGTTTTAGAGGGTGAAACATTGTATCGATGTTAAATAAAAAAACTTTTCTGTATACCATTCTCTTTTTATTAAACACTCCTTCTCTCTCAACGATAATCAATATACATTTTCATTATATTAGTAGTATATCCGTAGTGAGTAGTATATCCGTAGCGTTTCTGGCTCAGGAGGTATAGCAAAAAAAATAAGATATATTATTATTAAAAAATACAATACATTTTTTTTTACTTTATGTCTTTTTTATTTTACGTAACGCATCGTTTCTCACTAAACAGACTCAGGACTGTCGTCGTCGTCATCGTCGCTTCGTTTTCTCTTGACGCTGCAACGTTGCCGCGAAACGCTATCGTCCACGACGTTCATCGTCTCCTTCACGGCTCCGGGAATTTTCGCCAAACGCCGCGCCACAACCTCGAACAACTGATTCAACAACTGCTGCGTACTATCAGTCTTCGCCGAGGAACTCAAAAACTGCGTTCGCAGTTTCGCGTACTTCCACCAATGACGCTTCTCGTTGTTCATTATATCAATCGTGTCGTATACGTACACGCGTATCATTTGACTGCCAAGCTCGCCTGGCGTTTTCACGGTGAGCAAATGACCGTATTCCAGCTTCGTCATATTCTGAACGATCTTCTTCGGATCTTGCTCCGGAGTAAACTCGAACAACGAGTCGAGCACTTCCAACACCTCGCACGCATCGCGATCGGTCGTACCGATCGCGCGCCCTTTGCATTCGTCGATCCATTCGTTGAAAGTCTCCTCGGTCATCAGATCATTCATAAGACTCGCCTGCTGCTGCTTCGACACGTTGAATCAAACGAAAGAGAGCAGATCGCGTTTCGAGCACGTTTCTACCGAACTCTTCGTCACGCTCTATGCGTATCCACCAATACGCATTTCATTTCTCCTTTCGCGAACGCGCGTATTCGGATCCGCGTTTCCGCGCGTCTTCATATACGTCAAAACAGCACCGATCAACAATCTGATGTTGCGCGTCGCCGCCGAAGAAGGCCTCCCATAACTCCAGCATCAAATCCAACAAAGAGAGAAACGACGACTCCGCTTCGTTCCCCGGGAGCGGCGCTATCTCGTTCCCCGAGAGCGACGCTGACTCGTTCTTGTCCATAACTTCTTCTTCGCGAACGATTTCGTTCTCGCTTAGACACACTCTTTCCTCGATCGCTAATGATTTCAAGTCCGTGAAACGTTAACGCTTTTATCACTTTTCCCTTCCTCGCACAGATTAAATCTAACAAAGCAAAAATCATTTCGAAATACCTTCTCTCCTCGCTCGACGCGACTTTCCGGATGAGAAAAATGCGACGAGCGCGATTTCCACACGCCCGCGCTCAAACTTCCCGTCCTAATAGGAATAAACTTCAACTACTTTTTGATAATTCACTCCTATAGACGCACTACGGTCAAATATTTCGATATGATTGAGAAACGTCTTCAAACAATCTCTACACTGGCGCGCGAATCTTGCGCGCATTATTTTTTTATTGCACACGTTACACTTCTCCTCGTCTACGAGATATAATCCAAATAATGGCCCGCTAATGATATGCTGATCTGGCATCATCTTCTCGTATTCTTCTTTATGATTCAAATCATTCAGTTCCATTTCCCCGGCTTCGAAACACGATCGACACATTCTCGAAGACGGTTCGGATGGTAAAAAGTAGGACGTTTCAGACTCCAACGGTTTGAGACAAAAACTTTTTAAAAAATTTTCATACACGCAATGATCCTCACTCCGTCGATCGGACCGTAAAACTGATTTTTCTCTTCCTCGGATCTTTCGTTAAATAACCTCATTTCTATAATCGATCTATCGTCGAATTGAAAATCACCAACGATCGAAACGACGAGGCGCCGAACGGAAACACTCTTATACCATTGCTCCCGAACGCTCCCTGTCGCTCTCCGAAGGAAAAACGCGAATCCGTTGCGAAAAACCGCGATTTCCCGGATGAGATAACGCCATGTCCCTCGACGAGAAAAAACGCGATTTCCCGGGACGAGAAAAAGCCACGTTCCTCGAAGGAAAACACGATTTCTCGGAAAAAAATTACTCACGATGGAAAACGCGCCGCCCGCAACTTCCGGTGGAGATAGCGCGCGTCCCCCGGATGCTGACGACACCCCACGGGGGTTTCTAACCAACAGTCGATAAGTTCCCCGCACACCCCGCGGGGAACGTTCTGACCCATGTGGGGATTCAAACCAATAACTTTCCCCACCACATGTGAGGATTGAAACCCATGGCTTCCCCCCACCACGCGAAAACAGGGGGACGCTGAGGGGCCCTCGCTGTCTCTTCCCCCTCGCCCATCTCTTATGGCATTCCCCCCGCAAAATCCCCCCGCTCCCCGACCCGTCTTGCATCACCCCACGGGCTTAGAACACTCTATTCGGCTATTCAAGTGCGACAACAACGAGTCCCTCCCCTAGTTTTGACGAATTAAATAACTTCATTTCGGCACGCGCAGGAGCATTAGAAGAATTGCTGCCCTTGAGTTTAAAACCAACTTGCAACGTCAAGGCAAATAACGTAACCACCTCCGACGCCTCTGAAACTTGCATAATATGTAAGCGAAAACACTTTTTCGGAAAATGTGCACAATTTCTGAGAAAGAACCCGAGTCAACGCCGCGAAATTAAAACGTGCGAATCGGTGCTTTAATTGCCTAAGCTCCAAATATTCCGTACAGGATTGTCAGAGCAAATTCTCTTGTCGCGTGTGTCAGCAACGACATCATTCGTCACTCCACTTTGACTCGGGCACTTCTTCGAACGTTAACAGTAACTGGTCTAGTTCGACCAAAGTCACAAATGTAAATATCGCTGCTTCCGGTGACGCAGACCAATCCGCGAACGCAGTGACCCCTGTTATTGCAATGTCATCGGTGTCAGTCACGACGGCGAAGGTAACCGTCGAGTCGCCTGAGGGGCGCAAGTCAGGGTCTCTCCTCGATCAAGGCTCCGAAGTTACATTCATAACTGAAACCTTGGCGTAAATCCTGCATCTTCGCCGCACTTGCACGTTTACACGAATTTCCGCGGTCGGAGGTTCGAACATAGCATCTGTCGTCACGCTGCTTTCATTAAACTATCTCCACGCGATCGCGTAGCACCAACCTTCTCTACGAGCGCATTAATCCTACCGTCACTCACAACATATCATCCTCGTTGTTCACATGGTATTAGTAATTGGAGTCTCCAAGGTCTACAGTTCGCTGATGATGATCCGACTGGATCCGAATCCATAAAGCTTATTATCGGAGCTATACAGTCGGGTATTCTGCCCGACATTCGTAAAGGGCTTGACGGTCAGCCTATTGCGCAAAATTCGCACTTCGGTTGGTTAATTTCAGGGACGACAGCGGCTCACAATTTATCTTGTCATACAATAAGTATGTCGCACTGCTCATTGGAACGTGACATTCAAAGATTTTAGGAGATTGAACTTCCGTCTCCAAAGCGTTTATTTCCCGAAGACCAACAATGCGAAGAACACTTTTTGAAATCTCACTCGCGCGCGCCCGACAAAAGGTACATCGTGCGCCTTCCCTTCAAAAAAGGACCTTCCATAGATATCGGTGAATCGCGAACAATCGCCCTCAAAAGAGTTATGTGGTTATTCCTTCCATGTGTGCGCTCTTAGACCCCTGGGATTTCTCCCAGGGGAGCCCCTTCACCACGGCAAGGTGGCGCACAACGGAGGGGCGGATGACACCCCTGTCCAAAAGGGTGTTAAACTCCTTTTTCGCTGCCGTTAGTCTTTCGCCTGCCAATCTGCGTGGCCGCTCGAAGACCGGCGGACCATTTGTGAGGATGTGATGGTGCACCGCCGTGCTGTTTACGTAGACTAACGCACTGCTCGGAACCGCGATGTCGGCGAACTCCGTTAGAAGTTCCGAGTACGCCCGCTCTGTCGCGCCTCCCGCCGCGTCCAGGCGCTCTACGGGAGAGACACTGTGCGTATGTGTGCTGTGGCAAATACCCTCTGCCGTTAGCGAGGTGACCGAGTCGAAGATGCGCTTTCTCTTCAAGTCCACCAAAAGGCCATAGTGCGAGAGAAAGTCCGCCCCTAGAATGACCGTGTTGACGTCTGCCACGATGAAACTCCATCTGAAGGCTCGTCTCAGCGCCAGGTTGAGTGTCATCGAGTGCTGCCCATAGGTGGTGATGGGTGTGGCGTTGGCTGCGAAAAGCCTCAGTTCGTGCGGTCGAGTGCGTCCCCTGACCGCGATGCGAGACTACCGACCCCGAGTTCACTAGGAACTTTGACGGTTGTCCTGTCGAAAATGTGCAGGCAATTTTCCGACGCGGGAGTGCCAACGTTGGCCGCCTGCGGACCCATTGGCGCGCTCAGTTTTCCGGCTGCCGAACCGACTTGCTACCGCTGCGGTAGTTGCAGGGCTGGAGGCAGTGCTTCGCCGCCGCGCCCCAGCGCTGGTGGTAATAGCACACATCGGACACTGGGTTCGGCGAGAGGAAACGCGAGTGCGAACGAGGGCGGCTTCTCCGCCCGCTCCAGCTACCTGAATTTGCCGAGCCCGATCTAAGTTGGTCCAGGATGTCGCGATTGAGCGAGATGAGCTGCGAGATTGAGAGACGCAGCGCGGCGCACAGTGGGTCAAAAGGCGCTTTTTTTGAGCAAATCAACTTTCCGAAGGTTCTACTCGACGGATTGACATGATTTTTTTTTTTAATTAAAGCTTAATCAATTTCGGACAAAACTGTCACGTCCGATTTTTAAGTTTTATTTTTATTTTTTAATGAAAATTCGTAGAAATCAATATATCGAAGAAATTATCTTCGGTTCATTCTTGATCGTATTAAAAATAAGAAAAAGTAGGTACATTTGGATGAAAAATGTTTATAAATGTTACGGGAGGCAACAAAATGAAGTCTGAAATAAAAATGTTAAAATTCAAAATGGCGGATCCAATACGGTGGATAAGATTTTGAAAAATACAAATTTTTATAATTATGAAATTATGATTTAATTTCAAACTTTTATGTCAGGGTTGTTTTCAGCGGTTACTGGCTGCTTTTGGTTATGTCTTAAAAGTAGCCGGTTTTTGGCTTAATAATAAATTTTTTTTACATTGTACGATTCGTTAATGTGTACACGCTTGTGCATTAATTCTGTTACAATTTTTATTAACAGTGTAGCTGCGAATTCTCAAATCGTATAGATGAGCATCAAGTAGCAAAATACGTCTGCGATTTGCCTATCAAGAAATAGTTACCAGAGTTCACCACGTGGAGGTTGCAGTACGATTTGAAACTCCTTTGGGGTGCTTTTTGTAAGTGAGTCCCCTTGCCTCTCACCGAATTATTAAATGTTATTTTTTGATACGGAAGTTTTCCAGCCTTTCAATTACAGTCAACGTTGTCGAACAGAACTCTTTTTTCATCATCAGTTAAAAGGTCAACAGCTTCACTTAGTAACTGGCTTTCTTTCTTGTTTGTAATTTTTCTCAAACTAGTGATGTAAGGATCTGACGACACTAGTAACCAATTAAATAGATCCTCATTGGTCTGCCTTCGGGATGTCTTCCGAGTATGTTCTGTTCGCGATCTTTTAATGTCCTTATTGCAAGCCTCTTGCGCTTCCTCTGACATACACCCGATTGGAAGTACAAAAGTTTCCAGGAAAATACATTGATACGGTTAAATTCCGAGAGTATGCAATGGATACAGCTCAGCTATATGTAGATAAATATTCATGGTATTACATGCCTGTAGCTGTGCATGTAGTTCTTATTCATGGCGCAGATGTAATGGAAACTTTTGTACTTCCAATCGGGTGTATGTCAGAGGAAGCGCAAGAGGCTCGCAATAAGGACATTAAAAGATCGCGAACAGAACATACTCGGAAGACATCCCGAAGGCAGACCAATGAGGATCTATTTAATTGGTTACTAGTGTCGTCAGATCCTTACATCACTAGTTTGAGAAAAATTACAAACAAGAAAGAAAGCCAGTTACTAAGTGAAGCTGTTGACCTTTTAACTGATGATGAAAAAAGAGTTCTGTTCGACAACGTTGACTGTAATTGAAAGGCTGGAAAACTTCCGTATCAAAAAATAACATTTAATAATTCGGTGAGAGGCAAGGGGACTCACTTACAAAAAGCACCCCAAAGGAGTTTCAAATCGTACTGCAACCTCCACGTGGTGAACTCTGGTAACTATTTCTTGATAGGCAAATCGCAGACGTATTTTGCTACTTGATGCTCATCTATACGATTTGAGAATTCGCAGCTACACTGTTAATAAAAATTGTAACAGAATTAATGCACAAGCGTGTACACATTAACGAATCGTACAATGTAAAAAAAATTTATTATTAAGCCAAAAACCGGCTACTTTTAAGACATAACCAAAAGCAGCCAGTAACCGCTGAAAACAACCCTGACATAAAAGTTTGAAATTAAATCATAATTTCATAATTATAAAAATTTGTATTTTTCAAAATCTTATCCACCGTATTGGATCCGCCATTTTGAATTTTAACATTTTTATTTCAGACTTCATTTTGTTGCCTCCCGTAACATTTATAAACATTTTTCATCCAAATGTACCTACTTTTTCTTATTTTTAATACGATCAAGAATGAACCGAAGATAATTTCTTCGATATATTGATTTCTACGAATTTTCATTAAAAAATAAAAATGAAACTTAAAAATCGGACGTGACAGTTTTGTCCGAAATTGATTAAGCTTTAATTTAAAAAAAAAATCATGTCAATCCGTCGAGTAGAACCTTCGGAAAGTTGATTTGCTCAAAAAAAGCGCCTTTTGACCCACTGTGCGGCGATGCCCTCGCTCAGCGCGTCGTTCGCTGCAGGCTGCGAAACCGGCGCGCGGGCCGAAGAGATGGCACGCGCAGGAACCGGGTTGACGGGGTGGCTGCCATCGAGGAGTTTGTCTGCCGCGGTCGCAAGCTCATCGAGGCTGGAAGCCTTAAAAATACGTAAAAACTTTTGCGAGCTCACCGGAAAAAGGTCCAACCATTTTACCCGCAGAACGTCTTCAGAAGCCCTGTCACCGGCTAAGGTCCTCATCTGCCGGAGGAGCTGCGATGGCTTTTTGTCCCCAAGTTCCACCTGGGTGAGAAGCCTGCGAAGTTGGCGGTCGGCCGAATCCATGAAACGATTGAGAATCGCCGTCTTCAGATGGTCATACTTGTTCTCCGAGGGTGGTGCCATGATGATGTCCGCCACTTCCTGCAGCGAATCGGTGTCGAGCTTGGACACTACCACATGGTATTTTGAGTCATCTCCCCAGATCCTGTGGACCTGGAAGGCTTACTCCACTTGGAGAACCAGAGTTCTGGATTTGCCCGCCAGAAAGGCGGAAGTCGGCAGTTATAGACCGCGTCGACAGACTCCGTCGCCGACGGCTGACTTATTGCTCCGGCCGACGGGGCACGAGTCACGAGCTCGGGCGTTGGAGCTGGAGCAGCCTCGATCGACGCCGCTAGCGTCCTCTGCGACTCCGTCCCGGTGTGCACTTGGCGGAGTACGATGCATTCTGGCACGTGCTCTGAGCTTGCTTCCACACTTGCCACGTGACACTAACACCTGACGAGCAAATATGACGGTGCTCCGAATTTTGACGAAGGGGTCACCAGTTGTGGGTTCAAACCCGCCACAAGAAGAAGAGGAGCCGGTTAGAATAAGACACAAACTCGATGTAACGAACCAACAATAAAAACATTTTATTAATGACTAGCTGATGTACTTAATATTACAATTTACTCCGTAATATCACAGACGCGTCTAGCGAGAACTACTGCAATCATGCACGTGCGAACACGGCAAGAGTTCGTGCAAAAAGAAGAAACGAGAACGGGAAGTTGGAGCACGCGGCTGTGCGAAGATACGTTTGCGTTCTTCTAGCTGGCCGTGCGCCGAGCGCACACGTACACGGCTTTTTCCTTGTGTGCGTGAAGTAGCGCGCACACGAGGAAAAGCCGTGTACGTGTGCGCTGGGCTAGCTAGAAGAGCGCGGACATATACGTATATCTTCCGTCTCCGTTTCTCCCTCTCGCTATAGCTGACACGCTTGGCGATCGAAAATTATATTTCTTGCAAGGAGACGGTCGAGCTTTCCACCTAGAATTTAGTTGAATATCATATGTTTTTATACTCTTTCTACTAATATACTAATATATTTACTTTTTAAAATATAAAATAAATTAAACAATAAGTAATCAATACAATCATGACCGCGTATTACTAACTAGTAAGAATCAAACTTTTAACTCGCCTTTTTACGGTCACACCAGGATCTTTGTTGGCCAATCAACAATCTGCGAAAATCGCAGTACACAATTAAATACAGGGTGCGCGTCGACACAGTCGAACTTAAAACGCAAATCACCAACATGAAATCAATCTGATTTCAAATGTTAGTGTCAATAAGAACCCCCCATCCCCCACATTTAAATAATTTATTGCGAAAAATATTACCTCAGCCAGGATTCGAACCTGGAACTCCCCCATTCCGTGCGGGTGTCATACCAATTCGACTACCGAGGCATGTGATAATATTTATCGCAATAACAAGTACACATGAGAACGTCTTTGATTTTATTCGGCGACGTATATATTAAACAATAAGTAATCAATACAATCATGACCGCGTATTACTAACTAGTAAGAATCAAAAATAAATTAAGTAGATAGTGGCTCCTCAATGTAAATATACAAATAAACACATAAGCCTTTTAAGAGCCTGACCTTTTTTTAAAATGAAAAACTAATTATGATAATAAGTATTGTTGAACCAAATAATTAAATAATGTAATTCAATTTATTAAAAGTTTCCATATGGGATAAGATAAATATTTGTCGATATATTAAAAGTTTACATAAATATTGAAAAGTCGTCATACGCGTTTCGAACTCACAGAGTCCTCTTCAGTGACGTAATAATGTGGTCTGTGGGTATGGTGAACAGCATCCTCTTCGCCACGAGGATACCATAGTCATAGTGTGTAAAAATTATTAGGTGTTACAAAGTCCTCCGTATTGGTAGATTCGGTGGAGCGATGACTGTCAAATGCATTCTCTGTGATATAAAGTAAAGTTCTAGTGTGTCTTTTTGTTAACTCTCTAATCTATTTTAAATATCAATATAATATACGCTTATTTTTTGAGATTTTTAGATAAATTTAACAAATATGAAACTTGGATCCATACCTCTATTGGTCTTGTCAATTAATGTAGTCTTAAGTTAAAATCAGTTAATTGAAAAAGAACGTCTTGTTTAATCTACGTGATGACAACGAATGTGAGAATACAGTATAACGCAAGTCATCGCTACACTTACATTTTAGAGTCATGACACTAGAGGGCTAACACAAATCTATTATTGTTGTTGGTCTACTAACTAAGATGATCTAGTAACAATAATAAAAAAAAAAAATATCTCATTCCTCATCTCTAGATGTTTTGGTGGCAAGCTCAGATATTATATCTAAATAGATTTCGTTCAATTGTTCTGTGTCTCTCTGCAAATTGATACTTTTCTTTTGAGATCTAATATGTATCATTTCAGATATTAGTCTCTTATGATAGTTAGATTCCACGTCTAAGATTTTTACATCATCCCAATCAAAGGAGTGATTACATTGTAACATGTGTTCCGTAACCACTGAATGTCTGGAAGGGTCTTGCCTTAAATTATATCTATGTTCTTTTATTCTAGTGGCTAGCTGTCTTTTTGTTTGTCCTACATAAGAAGCCTCGCAATTCTTACATTGGATTCTGTATACTACATGTCTCATTTCCGATTTTTTTGTGCTATCTTTTGGGACTCCGATGAAGCTGTTCAGTTTATTAATGCTCCTGAAACCTAAGGTCAATTCATTTTTATTAATCCGAGCTGAGATTCGGTTGGTAATTTTTTTAATGAACGGTAATGCTATACACAATTTTTGAGAGTCATTGGATGTGTCCCTCGAATTCATAGTGACTGCACTATTATTAAAGGAAGACATTAATTTATTAAGTTTGGAATGGATGCGGTAAAAAATCATGTGTAACGGGTAACCATTGCTAAGTAGTAATTCTATGCATAATTTAATGTTTTTTTCGTGAAATTTTGGGTGGGAAAGGAATATGGCTCGGTCTATCAGGTTATTTATAATGCTTGTTTTATGGCTGTATGGATGTTCTGAATAATAGGATAGGAATCTTCCTGAAAAGGTCTTTTTTTGGAACCAATCCAGATAAATCGTGTTTTCCAGTACGATAATTTTGGTATCCAGGAAGCTAATTTCATTGTTAGTGCAGTGTTCAATGGTGAATTTTAGTCTCTCGTGATATTTATTAAATTCGTCATGAATGTGTTGTACTTTATTAGAGGGTGCCGATATGATAATGTCGTCAACATATCTAAAATAAAAGTTTATCTGAAATTCCAAGGAGTCTAAGATTGTCTGTTCTAAGTCCTCCATCACCATGTCAGCTAATATCGGTGACAGTGGTGATCCCATCGGAGTGCCAAAACTTTGTTTGTAGATGTTATTATTGTAAGAAAAAAATGTGGATTCTATAATAAACTTAACAATCTCAATGAATTCGGATTTTGGAATTTTAGTGTGTTGTTCAATATGACACCATCTTTTTGACAGGCTTTCTAATGCAAGTTCTAATGGTATATTCGTAAACAGTGACACAACGTCTAATGAGAATATAGTATCTGAGCTCCCCAATGTTGTTCCTGATAGTTTTTTGTATAATTCTTTGCCATTTTTTATACCACTGATAGTCTTAGGGATTCCTTCTGAAATAATATTCTGTAGATACATTCCTATACCGTGAAGTGCTGTATCTATCGATGAAACTATGATTCTGTAGCTGAGGATTTTTTTGTGGATTTTTGGAAGGCCGTATGCTTTTGGGAGGAGAGAATCGCTTGATCTTAATTTAAAGAGATCAATCTTGTTAATATAGTTTTTGTCTGTCCACCTTTTTAATATGGAATTCAACTTTTTTTCAATGTTAGCAATCGGGTTCTTTCTAACTTTTGTGTATGTGTTTTTATCTTCAAGAATCTTTTTAATTTCATTTATGTAAAGATTTTTTTCTAATGCTACTGTAATGTTACCCTTATCAGCTCTGGTGAAAATAATATCCGGATGTTTATTTTTGAAAGAAACGGTTGATTTTACTAATGATTTTAATTCTTGTTCTGTATGGTTCAGTGTGTCCTGTTTTTTGGAAAATTCGTACATATGTGGCAATGCTAAATTTCTTATCGGTGCTATTTTTGTGATGATGTTAATATTGTTGCTTTTTTCAAAATCCTTAATGAGGTTGTGTATCGCGTTTTTTTTGGTGAAACTGGTCGGTAAGCTAAAATTGTCCCCCATCTGTAATAGTCTAGAGACCTCATCAGGTATATCAGTTTTTGTTAAATTGACGAACCATTTCTCGTTGGTGGTTTTTAATGGATTGTGATTGTGTGTTTCAAAAATTTGTGGGTCTATTTTAACATTGAAAACGTTGTCAGTAGTGTGGTTTGACCTATTATTACTAATTTTTTCAATTGTGCCTCTACTGTCTACTTTACAAGTGAAAAAAATTGGTTTTATTCTCTTTTTTAATTGACTCTTTTTTATGTCCAATAAGCAAGCGATTTTCTTCTCGTGTTTGTATTTTAATCTACTGATGCATTTTGTAAATGGTTTATAAAAATATTTTGTTATGATATGCATTATATCAGGTGGTAAAAAACAGGATAGCTTTAATGAATATGTGACCAAATTTCTTTGTACTTGAGATACTTTGGCGTATAGGTCGTCTATTTCTAAATTCAACGTTGCTTTTTGAAATTTTTTTATTAGAATGTTATATTTACTTTTATTCCTAAATTGGCGAAATGTTATGTGATGTTTTTTACCTAAGTTCAGATGTGTTGGGAAGACATCGTTAATTTTACATTTCTTTAGTAAAAATAATTCACTCTTGGTTTTGAAGAGCATGTAATTTGTGTTAACCCACTTTTTTAATAGAAGAGATATCTTATAATCTAGTTGTTGTTGTATCATTTGGAATTTTAAACTATAATATTCATCGCAAAGATAAGAGCGCTTTTTTGTCGGCTGGCGCATATTTAAAATATAAAATAAATTAAGTAGATAGTGGCTCCTCAATGTAAATATACAAATAAACACATAAGCCTTTTAAGAGCCTGACCTTTTTTTAAAATGAAAAACTAATTATGATAATAAGTATTGTTGAACCAAATAATTAAATAATGTAATTCAATTTATTAAAAGTTTCCATATGGGATAAGATAAATGTTTGTCGATATATTAAAAGTTTACATAAATATTGAAAAGTCGTCATACGCGTTTCGAACTCACAGAGTCCTCTTCAGTGACGTAATAATGTGGTCTGTGGGTATGGTGAACAGCATCCTCTTCGCCACGAGGATACCATAGTCATAGTGTGTAAAAATTATTAGGTGTTACAAAGTCCTCCGTATTGGTAGATTCGGTGGAGCGATGACTGTCAAATGCATTCTCTGTGATATAAAGTAAAGTTCTAGTGTGTCTTTTTGTTAACTCTCTAATCTATTTTAAATATCAATATAATATACGCTTATTTTTTGAGATTTTTAGATAAATTTAACAAATATGAAACTTGGATCCATACCTCTATTGGTCTTGTCAATTAATGTAGTCTTAAGTTAAAATCAGTTAATTGAAAAAGAACGTCTTGTTTAATCTACGTGATGACAACGAATGTGAGAATACAGTATAACGCAAGTCATCGCTACACTTACATTTTAGAGTCATGACACTAGATATATTTACTTTTTTCGACGTGTCTTTAAATAATTTATGCAATATATTAAAATTAGGAGTAGGAGCAGTATGTTACATAACTGATACCTCTCTTACTAATATAATACATGGTACAATAACTCGTACCATTATTTTTCAAGAAATAAAAGTAAAGTCATGTACGTAATCTACCGATTTGATATACCTACTTTCAAAGCAATAAGCGCGGTCGTGTTAGTAAGTCGAGCGGCTAGAACGCTGGAGATCTTGAGTTCGAAACCTTTCTTTTTTTTTTTTTTTTTTTTTTTAATGTCTTTAAATAATTTATGCAATATATTAAATTAAACCTATATTAATCCTTAAAAAATATTATATAAATATAATTTTTTTAATGATATTAATATAGGTTTAATTTTAATGTATTGCATAAATTATTTAAAGACACGTTGAAAAAAAGTAAATATATTAGTATATTAGGAAGAGTATAAAAATATATGATATATTCAACTAAATTCCAGGTGGAAAGCTTGACCGTCTCTTTGCAAGAAATATAATTCTCGATCTCGATCGTCAAGCGTGCCAGCTATAGCGAGAGGGAGAGAAGGAGACGGAAGATATGTCTGCGCTCTTCTAGCTGGCCGAGCCCACACGTACACGGCTTTTTTCTCGTGTACGTGATGTAGCGAGATTTGAATGTGACGATCGCGGGTACACGTGCCGATACGTTGCTGTTTACGCGAAGCTGCACAAGCTGATACGTCGTGTTATATCTATCACTAGACAGCTAGTTCTTCAGTATACATTGTAGGATTGTGTAAGGTGTGTTGTGGTTACATATTACACATTGTGTAATACGTAACGTATTAGTGATAATTATAAGTGAGTGTACGTGAAAGTTTACGATGGGGGGAAAAGTTACGATGCGAAGCACCCATGTCGCCCCAGATACTCTTTGAAGAGGAGACACATAAAAAGGTTAGTTTATTTTTCTATTTTATTTACATAGGTTTTGAAATTAGTGATTAAAAACCGTCTATAATTATTATTATACTTATAATTTTTATTTAAAATTTATTTACAACTTAAGTATTATTACTTTAAAATAATAAAAAAGAGTCGTATTTTTTATTATTTAAATGAAATAATATATTTCTGTTATAAATAGATTTTAAAATTTATAGAACGTATGATTGTAGACAGTTATTAATCATTAATAAATTTTAAAATATTTTATTAATATATTAATTATCTAAATATAATATATTGATATTTTATTAATTATCTAAATATAATATATTAATATTTTATTAATGTATTAATAAAATATTTTATGTATTTTTTAAAATATATTAAATTAATCTTTTTTATGTATAATTTTTATTTATTTATAACTCAAGTATTATTAGAAATCTCAATTTGTAATCATATACACTTTTCATCATTTGTATGTAATAATTTTTATTATAAGTAACATTGAATAGTTTGTATTTAAAAGTATAACATTGAATAAAAATTTATGTATTTGATAGACAACTTTATACACAGATCTTTTGTCATATTTTTCAATATTTTAATATATTACTTTATTATTTTGTTAAAAAAATTTGAGTATGATTATGATTATTGATTATTGATTTGTAACTTGATTTTTATATTTTTATTTTACAAATGTGACACAATTCGTTTTTTTTTTTAATATTCGGACTAACTCGCTGGGATCGGGGATCGATTGAGTAAAGAACGTAGTCGAAAACGAAAAGTCGAAAAGTCGTAAACTTAATATAAAAGTGCTTTATTATAAACTAAAGGGTAGATGCACATTGAAATCTCGTACTCGATTTGGATTAGACGGATGCGCGGAAAAATTAAAAGGCCGTGAACGGTGTTGGATCGCGCTAGAGCTAATGACGATTTAAAGGTCCGGTGCATACAGGTGCATACGATAAATACCGGTTTCGGCGCGCGTGAATAACAGCGCTAAAGTTTTGTTTACGCGTCGTTTAACATCGTGGCTGTATCGATGCGATTATGGGGCGTATCGTTACAAATATAATATTATATTTGACGTGTCGTATGTATTTTAAAATTTTTTATTCATATAATATTTGTAAAATAGAAAAATAAAAATTAAGTTACAAATCAATAATCAATAGTCATAATCAATTATTTTAATGTAATAATAAAGTAATATATTAAAATATTAAAAAATATGACAAATTGAGATCTGTGTATAAAGTTGTAACGATGCACCCCGTAAAATAGCATCGTCACGCCGGACACGAATAACCGTCAATACGGCAAACGGGGCGCGGTGCGCCCCACATTATTTTTAAACTATCGTTAAACAAACGTTTGAGGATAACGACCTCACGTTAGCGAGTAGTTCCGAGAGAACCCGACCGCTACCGAGCGCAAGCATGACGTCGGGGCCGTTCTCCCACCGACACCCCGGCGCTCACGTTTCGCTAACGGGGGATGATTTCCCTCTCCCGAAATCCGAGCGCTTTTTCGGTATAAAAAGGCGCTCGGATTTCTCAAGGTACCGATTCCGGATTCCGCAGCCGAAGCGATAAGCCGACGCCAAGGAAAATTATCCCGAACCGTTTCCCTAGTGCGACAAAACCAAGGAAGTCGAGTGTTCTCGGTTTCCGCCGAGCGTTCTCGGTAGCCGCCTCCTAGTCTAAACCTGTCCGGCACCAATCGCGAGGGGTAGAGAGTTCTCTGTCTCCGTCGAGGGTTCTCGACCGATTGACACCGCCAGGGATTCCTCCCAGTGAAAGGGCGCGGGGTAGAGCGTTCTCTGCCTCCGTCGAGTTTCTCTCGACCCCCACACACACACACACACCAGCACATACCACCTGTGTCTTCCTGAGACACCCGTTAAGCGGACAGCGGAGCGTTCTCCGCTGCCACCGCGAGTTCTCAGTCCATCCGTCTCTCCCTAGTCGCGGTTTTCATCCGCCGCGCCACGCGTTATCATCCCGGGCACGGGATTGCGAAGTCGCGCCGATTCAAATTTCCGCTCCATTTGTATGGCCATACCACATCCCGCACACCGCGCCGGACTCCGCTACCGCGGCATACGCCATCATTTCGGTAACTCGCGCGCGGCTACGTCACGCGCCCACCGCGTCAGTGATGCGCTGTCGTGGGATTTTTTCCCGTACAGGAACCTTCGTGCGCATGCGTAAGCTGACGTCACGGCTAGACGTCGGCTGCTACCACAGATGTATCTAGGCGTACTGTAACGGATCTATGGTAGTTTTCCCGCATTTTAATAACAAATAAAACAAATAAATAAATTTTCTTATTACTATTTATATTTGTTGGACATAGGTCTAATTTTCGTTTGACGAGCGCGCAGCTAGCAATACACATGCTGTACGCGTGTACAGCGCGGCCACGGTTTCATAGCGAGACGATGCCGAAAGTCAGTCGCTCTCAAGCCGTCGTGCTGTGTGCTATGTTTTGTCTCATATTACAACACTCTATTGGACACAATTATTTTTACGTTATTAATAAGAAAACCATCGTGCTACTGTTACTACTAATTTTGATGTCATATGTAAATGCATATACACACAAGTGTTTGTGCTGATTCAAACAATAAAACGATAAAAACGTGTATCAACAAATTGTAGTGCTTCCCCAGCTCTGATATCCACGGGACCTCCCTCTCCTCCAACAATATTTAACCCTATTCGGTCACACTTCAGTAAAATCGCGTAACGGTCACACTGGGTGAATTTCACCCAGCGTCGAAAAAGTAATATCCTACTTCGATAATAAGTCTTATTTATCTAAAAATGATTTTTATTTGTTTTTGAAGTATTCCAAAAGATGTCTTAAGAGTATTAGTAATGGAAATGAATTTTTTAAACATTAAAAACATTTGTTTATTAAACATACCAAAAAATTCGTGTTTTTAATTAAAAAATTGATATATTTTTACACAATTGATATGAATCAAAAAGACCAATGGGAATCTATTCTTAAAACATAATATTTTCATAAAAAAAAGAATATAATATTGCTCGTCACAAAAAGTATATTAAAAAAATTCGATTTTTTAATTTTCAAAAGTACGCTTAAGTCACAATGGGTGAATTTCACCCAACGATTTCTGACGGCCTACTTTCGTCAGTTGCCAGACGCACACTGAAGGCTCTCGAGTCACGCTAACTGTACAAAGGTATAGAGGATATCTCGGACTAACAGTAGATGGCGCCATAAGGGTTATTTTTGTGGCGGAGAGCTTGATAAACCGGAGCAAGGGGGTGATAAAGGAGGCGAATAAACTAACCCGAGCACGTGTAACTTAACAAAGAAAATATATTCTGTAAGAAACAAGTACAACTGAGATCCATTATTTTGAACCACCCGTAACGACTTCCAGCGAACGACAGTTACGAAAATGTTCTCTAAATAACCTTTTTACTTAGTCGCTGAGTGGCGCGCGTGACTAGCGCCGTTAGCGTTATGATTGGCGAGCAGCAGCATCGTGCCGGCCAATCAGGGCGTGCGTGCAGCAGAGTGCTACACGCCACATTTTCAAAGACTGAGATACTGTCTGAGGAGCTTAAAATTTCTCTTGGGTGAATGTCACCCAGTGTGACCGAATAGGGTTAATGTATTTTATTTCTTTAATCTAAACTTTTTTCTCTCCCTGTAATTTCTTTCATATTTCTTTTACCGCTGGGATCTAACGATACCTTATATTTGATTATCATAGATACATTACTGAGGATTCAAAGCGTTTGCTTAGTGCGCAGACGCAACTTTATTCCCACGACAGCGCATCACTGCGCCGCACAGTGGAGCGAAGTATGTGGTTGACCGGACGTAGGCCCTAAAATCGACTGCTATGATGTTTGTTTACATTTATGATGATGTTTATTAACTTTGAAGTTGCTTGTGCATGGTTTAGGGGTCGCTTATTACCATTCGAAAATACAAATTACAATTTGCTAGTTGACAACTGTTAACTCTTTAAAGCTCGATACGTTATGTAATATTTATCTTTGCTGTCGACATTGCAATAATTTTCATTATAATAACTTGTGCTGTATAACTGTCAAAATCTCTATCAATATTTCAGCTGTGCGTATCATTATTCTGTGTATTGTTAAAAAGATATCAAAAAGTATCACGAAAAGCATTGCAGAAAGAATGGACACAGATATAAATAATCTTTCGTACAGTTTCGTACAAATATTTTGTAAAAATATTACAGACATTCTAATAAAGTACTAATAAAGAAGCGATAGTACACGTATTTTATATGAAGAAATCTAGTGTATTTAACTATGACTGTTACAAATGGTGAGTTGTTTTTCATGTTACGAGAATCACATGAACAACTTAATAATCATAAAAAGTTATTAGAAATGATATTGGCGAAGGGAATTTTGTCTAAAAATAAGTTAAACGATAAAACTGAAAAAGAAGTCAAAACTCGGCTTAAAATGTACTGTAATCATTTACAAGACAGATGGCAAAAAAGTAATCGTACATTAGGTGTTTTTTTACAAAAATTCAAGAAATGGATGGACTTAGAATGTTTACTTATAAATCCTCAAATAGACTTGTCAATTTCTAAACTGCAAACATCAAATTTGCAGACAAATGTTCAGCCTTCAAAATTGTCGAATGTAGAATCGCGTAAAGACTGGCAAGATTTAAGTGGTCGTCAGAAGCGAAGACGGACTGAAGACATTAGAAAAAGATCAACTCATGAGTTACTATTTTCTGTTCAATCTAAGGCAAATATTGAGAAAGAGACTGAATTAGCAGGCATCATAAAATACCTAGAAAATAATCCGAAATCGTTAAAAAAAGTACACGAATTCTGTGCCAACGATTGTACTGTGAAGCTCAAAGAAATTTCGAAAGAGGAAGCTCTGTCTATTTTCGTTTCGCTGGATCTGACAAAAGCAAAATATGAAACGTTGCGAAAGACTATTGCTGATGAAGGTATGCACATTTTTCCTTCTTATTATCAAATTCAGCAAGCAAAAGCAGATTGTTATCCTTCAAAAGATGACATAATTATTACAGAATCTTCTGCAAGTGTAAATTTACAAGCGATTCTAGATCTTTCTGCGCGCAGAATTTTAAATACGTGCGAAAAATCCGAAGAAACAGGTGATTTAAAACTGATCTCAAAGTGAGGTTTCGATGGAGCTTCAGGACAGAGTTTATATCACCAAAAATTTGAATCTGACAAAGCTGCGAGTGATGCAAATATTTTTATTTCACATTTAGTGCCGCTGAGATTAACAAACGAATCTAACGAAATTTTGTGGGAAAATGTGCAACCTTCATCTACTAAACTATGTCGTCCTATTAGTTTCCAATTTATCAAAGAATCTGCTGAAGTAATTAAAAAAGAAAAGGAAAGAATGGACAGAGACATAAATAATCTTTTACCAACAAACATCGCTGAAAATATTGTTGTGAATCACGATTTACATTTCACTATGATTGACGGAAAGATTTGTTCTACTCTCTCTGAAGAATCTTCTGCTTGCTGTTATATATGTGGAGCAAAACCAAAAGAGATGAACGATTTAGTGAACGTGAAAAAGAAAAGCGTCAAAGAAGAACATTATAAGTTTGGGCTGTCAACTCTCCATTGCTGGATTAAATGTTACGAGATGTTTTTACATATTTCATTTAAACTAGATTTAAAGAAATGGTCTACTAGATCAAGCGAGAATAAACAGCAGTTTGAGCAGCGCAAACAACTGATCCAAAAAAGATTAAGAGACGAATTCGGAATTTTGGCGGATGTTATAAAACAGGGAGCAGAAACGACAAATAATGGAAATGCAGCTAGAAAATTTTTTTCTGATCACGAAAAAGCAGCTCGACTATTGGATTTAGATTCTAGTTTATTACGAAAGTTTTCCGTAATTTTACAAACCCTTGCTTCAGGCAAAGAAATAAATATCGACGCTTTCGTTGTCTGACGCTTATGTTGTCTGAAGAAGCTGGAGAAGCTCGTAATAAGGAATTTAGGAAAGGTAGAGAAGGACATGCGAGAAAAATATCTCGCCAAGCTTGTAACGAAGATGTCTTAAAATATCTATTAGTAACATCTGATCCAGTAATATCATTCTTGAGATCAAAACATTCAACCATTCATCATAAACAGTTTTTACTAGAAGTGTATCAATTACTGATAGGCTCAGAAAATGAGACAAATTAATACTCACAAATTATTGATTGTTAGTAGGACAGAATTTGATGTAAACCTTTTTATAATTTATTTTACTTATCAAGGCACAGGTATAAAAAAATGCGAAAAAAAGTAATAAAAAACAGCTAAAAATATAAAAAAAAATTTTTTTTAAATAAAAAAATCAAAATTAAAAAAAATCAAAAAATATAAAAAGCAAAGCAAAGAAAGCAAAAAAAATATAAAAAATAAAAGCAAAAAAATGGGGTATTTAATTCTTCAACAGCCTCCTCGTGGCACACCCTGGGGTCGTAATTTTCGAACATTTTAATTACCAGCTAATGTTGAAGGTGTTATACAATATTAACATACCATGTATAAAAAATTAATATATTTTAAAAATTGGGAAAATTGCAATATCTTTTAAATAGGCACTTGTTGGCAGATGAAACCAATGACAATAGATAGTGGAATACTTCATTAATACTACGAGATGCGTAAAACTTTGGAACACTTTGGAACATTTCTTATAATCAACTGTAAATCGTAACATTATATGTTATACAGGGTTGGGCAAAAGTCCGGAAACGGTCAAATATCTCGAAAAGGATCAACTATAGCGAAAAATTGTAAATAGCAAAGTTGTAGGGCTTAAAAAAATGTACCTAATGATGACTAAAAATTTTACTTTGAGTGGAGGACGAAGATCATATAAAAGTCAAATTGAATTTTTTAAATGGAACTGCCTACTTTTTATTGCATATTCTTATAGCTTATCTCGAGACCTTTCCAAAACACTATAATAAAGTATTTTTTTGTTAAGTATTTTCCGAGTTATAAAGCTTGAAATAATTTCATAATTTTACATAAACTGTAAAATATCTCGTAAAATATTTACTTTTCGATGACCTTACCTCAATACTTTTATGCACAGAATAATGAGAGGAATCAATTGGTGTAAAGAAAACACATAGTTGTTTTTAAGAAAAAATATGTAATTGTTAGTTACAAATTGCATATTTTTTCTTAAAAACAACTATGTGTTTTCTTGACACCAATTGGTTCCTCTCATTATTCTGTGCATAAAAGTATTGAGGTAAGGTCATCGAAAAGTAAATATTTTACGAGATATTTTACAGTTTATGTAAAATTATGAAATTATTTCAAGCTTTATAACTCGGAAAATACTTAACAAAAAAATACTTTATTATAGTGTTTTGGAAAGGTCTCGAGATAAGCTATAAGAATATGCAATAAAAAGTAGGCAGTTCCATTTAAAAAATTCAATTTGACTTTTATATGATCTTCGTCCTCCACTCAAAGTAAAATTTTTAGTCATCATTAGGTACATTTTTTTAAGCCCTACAACTTTGCTATTTACAATTTTTCGCTATAGTTGATCCTTTTCGAGATATTTGACCGTTTCCGGACTTTTGCCCAACCCTGTATATTACTATTAGCGTTACTAGTTCACAGTAGTTCAATAACTATTATCCTGAAGTAAGTAGTTCATGATTTTCATATATTTGATTATAAGAAAGTATACAAAAAATTTAAACTCTACTTTTGTAAGTGTTTGAATGGGTTTTGAAGACATCGTGTTTCAAATGCACTTATGATTATTTTTCATTTCACCGTAATCGTTCGACTTAAAACTGAAGTAAAAAATTCCTCACAAAGGTATAAGCTAAAATCTTATCAAATCTTAACAGTATCACATTACAACAGTATAACACATCTTTATGAATGAAATTATGTAGATTTTGATTTAATTTCCAAGGTTAAAAATTTAGCTCGTATGTCTGGCCTTCTTTAGGCATCGCTCCTCTGTGCGCCGCGTGCCTAGGCTTTATTCTTCGCCGGTACCGCTATCGCGCGCTCCAACATCGGCCCTGTTACCGCGCGCACCAAAGCCGATAAACCCACTCCGCGACACGAGTTCACCGTGCTATTCTATCTTTCACCGCACATTGTATCATTGTTGGTTTTGATTACTTTTATAATAAATTTCATTCTTTTATTTCCAAATTCTCGACTTAAGTCATTTGCACCCGACCCATCGAACCCCGATTAACCGACGAGCTAGATTCGTGCGTTTGCAACAAGCGGGTTTGTTTTAAAGTTGTCAATCAAATACATAAATTTTTATTCAATGTTATACTTTTAAATACAAATTATTCAATGTTACTTATAATACAAATTATTACATACAAATGATGAAAATACGATTACAAATTGAGATGTTTAACAATACTTGGGTTATAAATAGGTAAAAATTATACATGATAAAAAATTATAGTTATCCAAAAAGAAGGGTATTATTCAACGCCAAACTGGCTATACAATATTTTTATTTGTGTTCACGACCATTGGTTCTGGTAACCTTTTCATATGGTATAATACAGTTTTTTCTCAACAGCGTTACATACTGAAAGGAACGGTATTACATTTTTAAATCATCCTACAATTTTATAATATATTAATTTACAACTTACAGAGGCCGTGTGTCAAATAGAGTCCATATATAAAACAATAAAGAAAATTCTGTTTGTACAAGTGTAGAAAACACGTCAGAGATTTGTGACGGCATGAATGGGGACTGAGTGGTAACAAATTCTACCGTTCTCTTAATCCAGGACAAATTTAGACCAGACATAAATAAATAAATAAATAGTTGAACGTGTCAATATATTAGAAGATAGAAAAATAGGTAAAAATATAGATGATGCATAAATGGATCAAGTACAAATATGTTAAATGATAAAAATAATAAAAATAGCTAACAGTATCAATAATAAATAAATAAAAATATAACTATAATCAAATAATGCTAACGAGGCCATCATAAATCGCGGTTAGCTTTCTATGTCTTTTTGTAAGTTTATAGCTGAATTACATTTCTTGATAAACAGCATTTCCGCTATCTCTCTTTTTTTGGTATGTCTTTCTTTATATAAAATTTTTGGGTTTTGCCATTCAAATTTGTGTGCGTGAGATATTCTATGTTTCTAAATGTCTTTTTGTTTGTCCTATGTAACTCCAACCAACCACTCAGTTAGCAAACTAAAGAAAGACATATCAAAAAACGAGAAATAACGGAAATGCTGTTTATCAAAAAATGTAATTCAGCTATAAACGTACAAAAAGACACAGAAAACTAACCGCGATTTATGATGGTCTCTTTATTAGCATTATTTGATTATAGTTATACTTTTATTTATTTAAAAATGATAAATTAATTCCGCTCGTTATATATAATAATAAATAAATTACGCGAACAAAAGAGGCCTATATGTCTGCAAACGAGCAATGAAAGAACACAAAATAACAATAACAAAAGATAAATTTATAGATTTAATATCTCATTGCAAAAATATAAATAACGTTATGAAAAAAATCACAACAAAACGTTCGAACGT
>CABEGB010001378.1:28977-110550 GCA_901521435.1 Crematogaster levior
TGGGCGAATATAGCGATTTATATTTAAAAACGGATGTCTTGTTATTGGCCGACATTTTTGAAAATTTTCGTGATAGTAGCGTGGCGAGTTATGGATTGGATCCCGCTTATTATTATATTTTGCCCGGTTTTACATGGGACGCTATGTTAAAACATACGCATAAATTTCGAATTGCTCATTGACATGGTCATGTTATCGAACGCGGCATACGCGGCGGCCTCAGTCAATGTTCCGGTAGATACACACGAGCCAATAACAAGTACATGCAGTCATACGACCCATCGAAACCTTCCACATATTTAATGTACTTTGACGTCAACAATCTGTACGGGTGGGCGATGTGTCAACCACTGCCTTACGCGAATTTTCGATGGGTCGAAGACGTCTCTAACTTTGACGCGAACGCGATCGCTTCGGATTCGCCCACAGGTTACGTTCTCAAAGTCGATCTTACGTATTCGCGAGAGCTCCATGATCGCCATGCTGATCTTCCGTTTTGTCCGATACGCGATAAGCCTCCTGGAAAACAGTGCGAAAAATTGCTACACTCAATGATAAGAAGCGTTACATCATTCATTACCGTAACCTGCAGCAGTGTACGCGTCATGGCCTTCGCGTTACAAAGATACACCGCGTGTTAGAGTTTTTGCAATCTCCATGGCTTTGCGATTACATCGAACTGAATACGAAACTTAGAACTCTCGCAACAAATGATTTCGAAAAAAATTTATATAAACTGATGAACAACGCGGTATTTGGTAAGACCATGGAGAATGTTCGAAATCATGTCGACGTTAAACTCATAACACAATGGAACGGACGGTATGGCGCGGAGGCGATGATCGCGAAACCAAATTTTCATAGCAGAAGCGTCTTCTCTGAGAATTTAATCGCGGTCGAAATGCGAAAACTTGAGGTGAAATATAACAAACCGATATACGTAGCTATGTGCATTCTCGACATATCGAAAGTGTGTTTGTATGAATTTCATCACGAGTACATAGCACCGCTGTATCGCGATAATTGTAAGATAATGTACACAGATACCGACAGTCTCGTATACCACATCGAGTGCGACGATGTTTACGAGATGATGAAGCGTGATATTGCGAGATTCGACACTAGCGATTATCCGATTGGCAACGCATACGGTATACCGCTTGCAAATAAACAGATACCCGGTCTAATGAAGGATGAGAATAACGAAGTGATTATGGGGTGATTACGGAATTCGTTGGGCTCAAGGCAAAGATGTATGCGTATGCGTAGGGTGGACGGAAAAAAAGACACGAAAAAAGTGAAAGGTGTCAAAAGTAACGTCGTATCGCAGGCTATAACGTTCGATGATTACACGCGGTGTCTGAATGATGAAATTGAAATAACACGTCGCCAATTTTGTATAAGATCCAAATTACACGAAGTGTATACGGTATCTGAAATGAAAATCGCCCTGAGTCCGTACGACAAGCGGTATATCGTACCAGATTTTTATAATACTTTGCCATGGGGACATTACCATATACCACATTATAAACAAACCCGCAAAAAAAACAGACCCAACCAAGCACAACACCAAAAACCCAAACGGAAAACAACACACAAACAACCAAACGCAAAAACAACCCACACACAAAACCATCCCCCAGAACCACACAAAAACACCAACCAAACCCAAACCCCGACCGAAACAAACACAGCAAAACACCCACCACACCCAAAAACAACAACCACCCCAACCCCCTAAACAAAACCAACCCAAACAGACGACCAACACAAACCCCAAACCAACCAAACACCAAACCACAAAACCCACCCCACACAAACACGCCCCAACCACCACCACCACACCCCCCACAAACCACACCCAAAACACAACACACTACCCAAACACCCCAACCAAAAACCAAAAAACCCAACAACCGACCAAAACACACAACAAAAACACAACACAACCCCCAACCCACCCAAAACCCCCAAAGCCACCAAAACCACAACACACCAACCACCACACAACAACACAAACCAAAAACCCAAAAAAACCCCAACACACAAAAAAAAAACAAACCCACAAAAAAAAAACCCACACCCGCAGATCCAAAACAAGAACCAAACACCCCACCCAACACACAAAAACAACAACACCACACCAAACCAACCCCCAACACCCCACCCCCCACAACCCCCCCCCACAACAAACGCCAAACCAAACCACCCACCACACCAAACACACAACAAAAAACCAAACACCCCAACCACCCCACCCTAAACACAACCACCACCCCCCACCCAAAAACACCAACCCAAAAAACCAACCCAACACCCCCCACATAAACCTCAACCCCCACACAAAGGCACACACCACAACCCCCCACCAAAACACCAAAAACCACCCAAAAACAACAACCAAAAAAAAACGACAAACAAACAAAACAAAACACAACATACACAACAAAACAAACACAACAAACAAAAACACAACACAAACAAAACACACACGCACAACACACACAACACAAAAACACAACACACACAACAACAAAACAAAACACGCAAAAACACAAAACAAAACACAACACAAACAAAAACACACAACACACACAAACAAAACACACACACAACACAAATAAACAAAAACAACAACACAACACAAAAAACACAACAACACAGAGCCACACAACAACACAGAAGTTACTCCCCAAACCCCCAAAGCAAAAAAACAAAAACACCAAACAGCACAACAACCCCCCACAATCCCAACATCACCAACCCAAACCACCAGCCCACCAAACACCACCCACCAAAACAACCCAAAAAGAAACCAACAAAACACCAACAGCCCACCCACCAACACCAACACCCAACACCACACAACACCAACCACAACCAACAACCACCAACCCCCTCCCCCGAACCCCCAACAATAAAACAACCCACCCCAACCACACAAACAACCCAACAAACAGCCCCCCAACCCAAACAAAACCACACCCCACACCACACCCCCCCCCAAAACCACAACCACCCACAAAACAGCCAACCCCCCAAACAAAAACAACCACCACACCACCCCATCCCCCAACCACACCAAAAAACCCCCCAAGACAAACCCAAACTCCCTAAAAGAACACAACCTAAAAAAACCCGGAGAAAATTTTAGTAAAGGAAAAATCATCTCAGAATTGACTCAGGAATACGACATTTCAATCTGCAGGGGTTGTTTTGAATCACCCTGTATATATACAGGGTGATTCAGAACGACTTAGTTGTCCGGGCACAGATGTATTCCTGAGTGAATTCTGAGACGATTTTTCCTTTGCCAAAATTTTATTTGAAGCTTAGATTTTGAGTTATTAATGAAAATAGTTAGCGAATCGTGAGCGTACGAGAGGCAGGCAGGCAGGGACGGCGCAAGCCGCGATTCACCGTTACACGCGGGCGCTTACGCGAGGCGCCCGCTGCGATCAGCTGACGTAGCAGGCCCAAATACACATACACACACATCTCTCTCTCTCTCTCTCTCTCTCCTCCGTCTCCTCCTCCTCTCATCTCTCTCTCATCTCTCTCCTTTCTGCCGCTCGTTTCCCCAATTCCTCTCCTCTCTCTCTCCTCTCGCTCCTCTCTCATCTCTCCTCCTACCTCTCCTCTCTCGTCTCTCTCTCCAGCTCTCTGTCCCGTTGCTATCTCCTGTCTCTCTCTTTGTCCCTCTTTCTCTCATACACACACGCACACACACACACACACACACACACATTCACTTACCTTATCAAATTCGATGTCTTCGTATACCGCTTGACGGATAAATAATTCCATTCGAAATTAACAATAACACACACGTCTTATTTTACACGTATTTTACACGTAATGCAAATCCACGATAATACACACGATTGAGGATACGATATTTTTTTTCTTTCACGTATGTCAACACTTTTTTCGTATCGAATTTATTCACGCTTTTAAGTGATTTATAAATCGAGTCATTACTATTAATCACTACCGAGTAATCTCACTTCGCGGCTTATTTTTATAATTAAGAAACAATACACACATTGCACACAATCACAGTATAATCCACACAGCATGCATGTCCAAAAGATGTACAGAGGACATTCCAATAAGAATATCTTTCAGAGATACGATCTCTTTGGGATGTCCTACAAACGTTTCCTGGATATGCAAGCTGTGTAAGAATTAATCCGCGAAACTTTTTGTCTTGTACGAAGTCTGTCACGTATCAGTACTTTCACACACTCACACTCGACTCGAATAAATCTGTTCGTTGCTGTTAATCACTACCGATTAATTTTATTCAGCGACCGACAACGATCCGAAGAAAGAAACGCGTTTACACGACACACGTAACGCCCGGTACGCGATGCGACTGTAGCAGGCTTGAAACAGTTGAGATCGTCTCAGCTGTTTCAAAAAACATAACCTACTTTTAGTGTTGCATTTAGGTCAACGATAAATGCGTGTCCTTTGCTGATATGTGTTACAGCTTGAGCATTGTGAAATCGTTTTGCCAAATGCCTTTGAACTTTTGCATGGTGTATTTTAGTGTAACAAAATATTTTCATGTTTGTAAATTTGTTCTTAGCCCATTCATACAATGATGATAGTGTTAAGATAGCTTCATTAGGCTTAGCTTGTAGACTTGCTCGTGTAGCTTCATACTTAAAAGTGGCACCTAAGCCGTCGCAAACACATTTTCCATGAGCAGTCGCATGGCAATGCCACTCTGCTAAAACACCAAAATCTTCATAATGTTTAGCTAAATTGCACATCTGGGACCGATTCTTGAAATGCTGTCTAGCACCGTCAGTAACATAAATTATTTTCTCCACTTTTGGACAAATTTCTTTGATTTCCGGTATAAGTTTTTCTTGCACAAGGTAGACGGAAGCTGTGTCGTGAGTTGTACTGTCGGATAAAAATATGAAGCTACTATGCTTAGTATCGCTGCCAGATTTATGATAACAACAGACTGGAACAACTGTGCATTGGTCGTTATTGTAATGAAACGCTTGGGCTGCGTTTTGCGCGACATATGCGTACTTTTCTGCAAAATCTAATTGAACTAATACCTCATCATGTTTCAGATTCTCTATCCGCTCTGACACGTACTTACACTGACTTTTAGCAATAAAATGATGAGGTATGAATTCTTTTAAATGTTCAGTCAACTGGGCAACAAAATCTTCTGTAGAAAGACATTCTTTCTTTAGTGTGCACCTGTCTGTCGATTGCCATGTACTGAAAATTATATCACTTACAGCTGCTGATTCCAAGACATTACTAATATAATCAGAAAAATGTTCTAAATTTGGACAAGATTCACACTCATCTAAAAAACAAGAAGGTTTTGGTTCCTTGCAAACAACGAATTGTAAGCAATCTTTATAATCTCCTATTGGAAAATCTGAATTTTTAGTAAGCTCTTTCAAATTAGACGCATCAAGCATATTATTCAAATTTTCATGGATGGTGCACACGCAAACACTATGTGTTCCTTTACTACCAGCAAGAATGCACCATTTTGGTCTGAGCTCAGCAAACTTACTCAGTCCTATTAGGCTTTCTGGATGTGATTCTTTGAACTTTACGTGTAATATGGATACATCATACATAAGTAAACGCTTTTGTACTTTTTTCTTCTCACCATCTTTCTTTACTGTTATGCAGTCTTTTTTATTTGACATTATTCTACTGTTTGCATCTGATTCATAAAATTGTATGACCTTATTTACTGTTGTTGTTGATAAATTTTTGCCAGATCTAGAAATTGGCATAGACAAAACCCCTTGAACATCTTTTAATTGTTTCGCTTTTGTGGCCATTCGCCTAGATGTTCCAAACTCTTCAGCAATTTTGCGAGAAGACCAATAATTAGGGGCTATTGTAAGTATTGACACTCGCAAAGGATCATTGTTGGGTAAACTGTTGAATTTTTCTTTCAGTCCTTGTAATAAATTTTCTAATTCCTCTGCTCTGGAAAGGTGAACTTTTTTTGCAGGAGGTGGTTCAACATCACTTTCTGATGAAGAAATGCTGGTATCAGAATTATTCGATTCCCTGCCAGCTGCATTAGGAAGACTCTGTGATTTCCTTTGATTATCATAAAACAATTTTCGGCAAGCTTGACAAATTTTGTTTGAGGAACTTGAGACATCTGTAAATGATTGCAACATATTCTTTGTCATATTTCTTAATTGTACCCCTTTATGACCATCTATTCTATAAGGATTTGCATCATCTATCGGATCGAATTTTGTCCGATTGTTTTTTACGAGATGACATAATATTTTACAATAAATATACAACAAAATAATTAAAACCTAAGTTATAATTATACCTATACAGTAAGGTAATGTAATAATTAATTTTGAGAACAGATTTTTATTCTCAAATAAAATAAAATAAATAAGTTCTTAGGAAGAATAATAGAAAAATACGAAGTAAATATAGAAAAATTGATGGGAAAAATGGAAAATTATACAATATGTTTCATTCAAGGTTTATTATACAATAAACTAAAACATGAAAATTCTACACTATTTCTTTTTTGTTTTTCTTCATGAAGGTGAAACTGACAGACTTGCTTTAATCGGTCCTCAGAGTTCTTAGCTGGACTCGGTCGAATGTTTGTGCTTGTTTGTATGTGTATGGATCTAGGCAAGAGCCAGCTCGATAGCTCTGCCTGACGCTATTCCCTCTTATGTATAATCGCCGGCTTACTCTAGTATGGGAAGTTCGATTTTTAGGCCTGCGTCACCTGACGGTCTTAGTTTCGTGGTCTCTCACCCTTTACCGTACTGATCTAGTATTACATTATTTGTTCACCCGTCTAGCCGTGGATCACGCCATTGTGGATCGGCCACTTTGAATAATTATTAAACTTAATTCAGAAAATCATGTAACAATTACATAGCCCCACAAAATAAAAAAAATAACGGTAAGTCCCAAGAACGAGACTCTGGTAGCGCTATGTAATTGGCATCACTGAATCCAAATCCGTTCTCTCTTTAATAATTATTGAATTTCTTTGAGAAATCAGTGTAACAATTATTCATAGACCTATAGCATAATACTTAAGCCATAGAATTTTACAAATAAGAAACTTCTGTTGTTGAAAATGCAAATTTGGCAAAATGGGCGCCATTTTGAAGCCGGAATTTTGAAATTTCTTTATTCATCATATAGATTTTTAAAGATAGTACTTCTACAAACATTTTACAATACTCAATCTAGGTTTTTAAATTATTACTTCTTGTTAGCAACTAGTTTTTACGTATGATATCCAAAGGTTTCAGGATAAAGGAGCCATTTTGAAGGAGCCATTTTGAAGGCGCCATTTTGGAAAATTCCATAACGCCACGTGTAATTTGAAAGAGCACATCCATACGAAAATTTTGAGCCCTCATACCTTTTTTTAAACCTATCCAAATTTTGGTCGCGGCGGTGGCCCGGTTGACGTGGAACGTCCCATATATGTTTGAAAAATGTATTATTATGTGAAGGAGATATTAATAAAGGTTTTTGTACACATGTATTTTTATATATTGTATACGCATGTATTTCATATATTTTTTATGTATTGTATACATTTTTTTTCATATGATATGTTTGAAATAAAAAAAAAGTTTATATTAAATCACATTGTCTTTATGTATCCACGAATTGTGCGATCCATCGAATCCCAATCATTTTACGTAAACTTTGTCACCCTTTCTGCGCAGTACTTTCTCCACGAGATACACGTCCGGGTGAGTCGCGCGATGCAACTCGTGTTCGTAGAACGCTCCAGCGATTTTCCGCGATAATCTTCCAGGAGATACGTTACGGGATTAGTACGATGTACTTTAACAATTTTAAACACCTCGGTGGTCCAATTTGGTGTGTAACCTTTCTCGAAGATGGTCTTGTACTTGCTAACGCGTACCGGGTCACCCACTTTGAACTTTGCTGGACCTGCAATCTTTATTGTGTTGTACACCGTAGCCAAGAGTCTTTCGGCGATCGCGGGCGTCGACAGGTCGCATGCCGATCGTTCGATGCACACGCGCGTTATAATTCGCGATGAGTCGCGGCAACGTATCGATCCATTTGTAATTCCCGTTTAGCGTAAACATCTTCCACATGTCGTTCTTCAACATGCGATTGAATCGCTCAACGACCGATGCTTTCAACACAAATACGTGGAGTAGTGATTGATGTCGTGTTTCCTCAAAAGACGTTGCACATCGGTGTTGTAAAATTCCTTTCCCATATCGGTTTGCAAGTTTTTTGGACATCTCTTGCTCTCTCGAATTATCTTAGCGATAGCTTCGGCCGTCTCGCTTCCACCTTTACTCTTGAGCGGTACAGCCCACGCGTACTTGCTCAATACATCGATGACGGTGAGTATGTAGTGGTAGCCTCCGTTGAAACGCGAGTATGGACACATCTCGACAATGTCTGCCTGCCACAGGTCATCGTATCCCCGAACTATAACGCGTCTTCGTGGAAAAATTTTTCTCGTCGGAGCGTGTAGTTCTTCGACGAGTCGCCGTTTTTCAGAACTGGCGACTTTACCTCCGTTGGATTTCGATGAATTCATGTTTCGACGGTGCGATCGTTAACTGATTGGCATCAACTGATTGACGCGTAATACATGCGAAGAAATTACGATTTTTGTTTTTAACCGTTTATTTCCGTTTGTTATTCTTTAATAGCGGTTCTTTGTCATCCGTTGGCGTTTGATAACTGTTTCTGACCCGTTCATAGATGTTTTTTACCCGTTCGTAGTTGTTTTTGGCCAGTTCGATAGCCGTTTGATAGCTGTCCGACAGCCGTTCCTTGGTCGTTCGCTGTCGCCCGTTGTCGTCCCTGAGCCGTTCGTAGCCGTTTCCAAACCATTCATTACTGCTCACCGTTGTTTGTTAAAGGTTTGATTGTCGTTCCTTAGCTGTTCGAAAGTCGTTTTGTTGTCGTTCGCAAACCGTTTGCAAGACGTTCGTTAGCCGTTCCTGACTCGGTGGTAATTGCACGCCGAAGTTCGTTTATCGCAGTTCATAACGCTTGCACGTCTTTCTCGATCGCAGTTAGTAACGCTCGTACGTCTTTCTCGATCGCAGTCTGCTTCTCGTCTGACTCTCTCTGCTGATTTTTCACAATTTTAAGGCATTGTTAGTCCAATGCTTAGTCCATAGCGACGCGGCACAACGCGTTATCACGAATATAATTTCTCATTAATCTGCTCCAATGATAGGAATTGTCAACTGTTGCGTCATTTCTGCGTTCAAATAGTCCGAATTTGTTGATTGATGACATTTTTTCGAGTAAGAACATCGATCGACTGATTCGTTTTGACGATGCGTCAGTTAATTTATAATAAGACCAGCTTCGCGAAGTTCCTCGATGATCAACAGTATCTCGTTGTCGTGAGCGTTGTGGCCAGTTTGGCGCGAAGCTTCGAGCAATCACAGGCGATCCACTAGCTCGTTGGGATCATCCCAGTGTACGTAATCGATCGCGTTGTCGTTTATCGTCATAGCGCGAGGTAATCCTCCTCCGGATTTCTTCTTTCCAGATTCAATCGATAATAACGGTGCGATTACATCTTTGTACTTGTATCCCCTGTTGCTCCGTAGTTGACCGTCAACATTGTGATTGCGTCTATGCACATTAGTCGTTAACAGTATATTTTTGTACTTTCGCACATCATCTTCCGTGTATTCGTCATCATCGGGAATTTTCTTGAAAATCAGCTCGTAAAGACCGTATCGATGTATTTCACACCGTCAACGAGTATGTTATCATTGTCGTCCACGTCGAAACGTTTTCTACCGAGCATCATTCCATCCTTGCCGAGATAAGCGCCGTACACTTTATCTATACCGCTCTCTTTGTCACCGCGTAGGACAGGCAAGATGTATTTTTGACTAAACGGACCCAAATGACCACGCAACGTTTCTTGACTCTCCACCGTTTGCATCTGACCTTGAACGACTGTTGCGAGTGAATCGCGTAACGATGACGTAGGGATTGAAATGCCGGCCGTCCAGAAACGTGAAAAGAATGCGATATGGAGTAAGATGAAGAGGAAACGAGTGGATCGCTCATTAATTGAATCACCTGAATCTCCGAAGCGATATAGGTTAAACGACGGCGACGATGCACCATTGACCTCTACACCGCGTGCGATGATCGAAAACGTACAACCGATGACGGCGATGACGGCGACGACAACGAACGATATCCTCACGACCGCGAATGTTTTCGAAACTACGGACGATTCACTCGCAACAGTCGTTCAAGGTCAGATGCAAACGGTGGAGAGTCAAGAAACGTTGCGTGGTCATTTGGGTCCGTTTAGTCAAAAATACATCTTGCCTGTCCTACGCGGTGACAAAGAGAGCGGTATAGATAAAGTGTACGGCGCTTATCTCGGCAAGGATGGAATGATGCTCGGTAGAAAACGTTTCGACGTGGACGACAATGATAACATACTCGTTGACGGTGTGAAATACATCGATACGGTCTTTACGAGCTGATTTTCAAGAAAATTCCCGATGATGACGAATACACGGAAGATGATGTGCGAAAGTACAAAAATATACTGTTAACGACTAATGTGCATAGACGCAATCACAATGTTGACGGTCAACTACGGAGCAACAGGGGATACAAGTACAAAGATGTAATCGCACCGTTATTATCGATTGAATCTGGAAAGAAGAAATCCGGAGGAGGATTACCTCGCGCTATGACGATAAACGACAACGCGATCGATTACGTACACTGGGATGATCCCAACGAGCTAGTGGATCGCCTGTGATTGCTCGAAGCTTCGCGCCAAACTGGCCACAACGCTCACGACAACGAGATACTGTTGATCATCGAGGAACTTCGCGAAGCTGGTCTTATTATAAATTAACTGACGCATCGTCAAAACGAATCAGTCGATCGATGTTCTTACTCGAAAAAATGTCATCAATCAACAAATTCGGACTATTTGAACGCAGAAATGACGCAACAGTTGACAATTCCTATCATTGGAGCAGATTAATGAGAAATTATATTCGTGATAACGCGTTGTGCCGCGTCGCTATGGACTAAGCATTGGACTAACAATGCCTTAAAATTGTGAAAAATCAGCAGAGAGAGTCAGACGAGAAGCAGACTGCGATCGAGAAAGACGTACGAGCGTTACTAACTGCGATCGAGAAAGACGTGCAAGCGTTATGAACTGCGATAAACGAACTTCGGCGTGCAATTACCACCGAGTCAGGAACGGCTAACGAACGTCTTGCAAACGGTTTGCGAACGACAACAAAACGACTTTCGAACAGCTAAGGAACGACAATCAAACCTTTAACAAACAACGGTGAGCAGTAATGAATGGTTTGGAAACGGCTACGAACGGCTCAGGGACGACAACGGGCGACAGCGAACGACCAAGGAACGGCTGTCGGACAGCTATCAAACGGCTATCGAACTGGCCAAAAACAACTACGAACGGGTAAAAAACATCTATGAACGGGTCAGAAACAGTTATCAAACGCCAACGGATGACAAAGAACCGCTATTAAAGAATAACAAACGGAAATAAACGGTTAAAAACAAAAATCGTAATTTCTTCGCATGTATTACGCGTCAATCAGTTGATGCCAATCAGTTAACGATCGCACCGTCGAAACATGAATTCATCGAAATCCAACGGAGGTAAAGTCGCCAGTTCTGAAAAACGGCGACTCGTCGAAGAACTACACGCTCCGACGAGAAAAATTTTTCCACGAAGACGCGTTATAGTTCGGGGATACGATGACCTGTGGCAGGCAGACATTGTCGAGATGTGTCCATACTCGCGTTTCAACGGAGGCTACCACTACATACTCACCGTCATCGATGTATTGAGCAAGTACGCGTGGGCTGTACCGCTCAAGAGTAAAGGTGGAAGCGAGACGGCCGAAGCTATCGCTAAGATAATTCGAGAGAGCAAGAGATGTCCAAAAAACTTGCAAACCGATATGGGAAAGGAATTTTACAACACCGATGTGCAACGTCTTTTGAGGAAACACGACATCAATCACTACTCCACGTATTTGTGTTGAAAGCATCGGTCGTTGAGCGATTCAATCGCATGTTGAAGAACGACATGTGGAAGATGTTTACGCTAAACGGGAATTACAAATGGATCGATACGTTGCCGCGACTCATCGCGAATTATAACGCGCGTGTGCATCGAACGATCGGCATGCGACCTGTCGACGCCCGCGATCGCCGAAAGACTCTTGGCTACGGTGTACAACACAATAAAGATTGCAGGTCCAGCAAAGTTCAAAGTGGGTGACCCGGTACGCGTTAGCAAGTACAAGACCATCTTCGAGAAAGGTTACACACCAAATTGGACCACCGAGGTGTTTAAAATTGTTAAAGTACATCGTACTAATCCCGTAACGTATCTCCTGGAAGATTATCGCGGAAAATCGCTGGAGCGTTCTACGAACACGAGTTGCATCGCGCGACTCACCCGGACGTGTATCTCGTGGAGAAAGTACTGCGCAGAAAGGGTGACAAAGTTTACGTAAAATGATTGGGATTCGATGGATCGCACAATTCGTGGATACATAAAGACAATGTGATTTAATATAAACTTTTTTTTTATTTCAAACATATCATATGAAAAAAAATGTATACAATACATAAAAAATATATGAAATACATGCGTATACAATATATAAAAATACATGTGTACAAAAACCTTTATTAATATCTCCTTCACATAATAATACATTTTTCAAACATATATGGGACGTTCCACGTCAACCGGGCCACCGCCGCGACCAAAATTTGGATAGGTTTAAAAAAAGGTATGAGGGCTCAAAATTTTCGTATGGATGTGCTCTTTCAAATTACACGTGGCGTTATGGAATTTTCCAAAATGGCGCCTTCAAAATGGCTCCTTCAAAATGGCTCCTTTATCCTGAAACCTTTGGATATCATACGTAAAAACTAGTTGCTAACAAGAAGTAATAATTTAAAAACCTAGATTGAGTATTGTAAAATGTTTGTAGAAGTACTATCTTTAAAAATCTATATGATGAATAAAGAAATTTCAAAATTCCGGCTTCAAAATGGCGCCCATTTTGCCAAATTTGCATTTTCAACAACAGAAGTTTCTTATTTGTAAAATTCTATGGCTTAAGTATTATGCTATAGGTCTATGAATAATTGTTACACTGATTTCTCAAAGAAATTCAATAATTATTAAAGAGAGAACGGATTTGGATTCAGTGATGCCAATTACATAGCGCTACCAGAGTCTCGTTCTTGGGACTTACCGTTATTTTTTTTATTTTGTGGGGCTATGTAATTGTTACATGATTTTCTGAATTAAGTTTAATAATTATTCAAAGTGGCCGATCCACAATGGCGTGATCCACGGCTAGACGGGTGAACAAATAATGTAATACTAGATCAGTACGGTAAAGGGTGAGAGACCACGAAACTAAGACCGTCAGGTGACGCAGGCCTAAAAATCGAACTTCCCATACTAGAGTAAGCCGGCGATTATACATAAGAGGGAATAGCGTCAGGCAGAGCTATCGAGCTGGCTCTTGCCTAGATCCATACACATACAAACAAGCACAAACATTCGACCGAGTCCAGCTAAGAACTCTGAGGACCGATTAAAGCAAGTCTGTCAGTTTCACCTTCATGAAGAAAAACAAAAAAGAAATAGTGTAGAATTTTCATGTTTTAGTTTATTGTATAATAAACCTTGAATGAAACATATTGTATAATTTTCCATTTTTTCCATCAATTTTTCTATATTTACTTCGTATTTTTCTATTATTCCTCCTAAGAACTTATTTATTTTATTTTATTTGAGAATAAAAATCTGTTCTCAAAATTAATTATTACATTACCTTACTGTATAGGTATAATTATAACTTAGGTTTTAATTATTTTGTTGTATATTTATTGTAAAATATTATGTCATCTCGTAAAAAACAATCGGACAAAATTCGATCCGATAGATGATGCAAATCCTTATAGAATAGATGGTCATAAAGGGGTACAATTAAGAAATATGACAAAGAATATGTTGCAATCATTTACAGATGTCTCAAGTTCCTCAAACAAAATTTGTCAAGCTTGCCGAAAATTGTTTTATGATAATCAAAGGAAATCACAGAGTCTTCCTAATGCAGCTGGCAGGGAATCGAATAATTCTGATACCAGCATTTCTTCATCAGAAAGTGATGTTGAACCACCTCCTGCAAAAAAAGTTCACCTTTCCAGAGCAGAGGAATTAGAAAATTTATTACAAGGACTGAAAGAAAAATTCAACAGTTTACCCAACAATGATCCTTTGCGAGTGTCAATACTTACAATAGCCCCTAATTGTTGGTCTTCTCGCAAAATTGCTGAAGAGTTTGGAACATCTAGGCGAATGGCCACAAAAGCGAAACAATTAAAAGATGTTCAAGGGGTTTTGTCTATGCCAATTTCTAGATCTGGCAAAAATTTATCAACAACAACAGTAAATAAGGTCATACAATTTTATGAATCAGATGCAAACAGTAGAATAATGTCAAATAAAAAAGACTGCATAACAGTAAAGAAAGATGGTGAGAAGAAAAAAGTACAAAAGCGTTTACTTATGTATGATGTATCCATATTACACGTAAAGTTCAAAGAATCACATCCAGAAAGCCTAATAGGACTGAGTAAGTTTGCTGAGCTCAGACCAAAATGGTGCATTCTTGCTGGTAGTAAAGGAACACATAGTGTTTGCGTGTGCACCATCCATGAAAATTTGAATAATATGCTTGATGCGTCTAATTTGAAAGAGCTTACTAAAAATTCAGATTTTCCAATAGGAGATTATAAAGATTGCTTACAATTCGTTGTTTGCAAGGAACCAAAACCTTCTTGTTTTTTAGATGAGTGTGAATCTTGTCCAAATTTAGAACATTTTTCTGATTATATTAGTAATGTCTTGGAATCAGCAGCTGTAAGTGATATAATTTTCAGTACATGGCAATCGACAGACAGGTGCACACTAAAGAAAGAATGTCTTTCTACAGAAGATTTTGTTGCCCAGTTGACTGAACATTTAAAAGAATTCATACCTCATCATTTTATTGCTAAAAGTCAGTGTAAGTACGTGTCAGAGCGGATAGAGAATCTGAAACATGATGAGGTATTAGTTCAATTAGATTTTGCAGAAAACTACGCATATGTCGCGCAAAACGCAGCCCAAGCGTTTCATTACAATAACGACCAATGCACAGTTGTTCCAGTCTGTTGTTATCATAAATCTGGCAGCGATACTAAGCATAGTAGCTTCATATTTTTATCCGACAGTACAACTCACGACACAGCTTCCGTCTACCTTGTGCAAGAAAAACTTATACCGGAAATCAAAGAAATTTGTCCAAAAGTGGAGAAAATAATTTATGTTACTGACGGTGCTAGACAGCATTTCAAGAATCGGTCCCAGATGTGCAATTTAGCTAAACATTATGAAGATTTTGGTGTTTTAGCAGAGTGGCATTGCCATGCGACTGCTCATGGAAAATGTGTTTGCGACGGCTTAGGTGCCACTTTTAAGTATGAAGCTACACGAGCAAGTCTACAAGCTAAGCCTAATGAAGCTATCTTAACACTATCATCATTGTATGAATGGGCTAAGAACAAATTTACAAACATGAAAATATTTTGTTACACTAAAATACACCATGCAAAAGTTCAAAGGCATTTGGCAAAACGATTTCACAATGCTCAAGCTGTAACACATATCAGCAAAGGACACGCATTTATCGTTGACCTAAATGCAACACTAAAAGTAGGTTATGTTTTTTGAAACAGCTGAGACGATCTCAACTGTTTCAAGCCTGCTACAGTCGCATCGCGTACCGGGCGTTACGTGTGTCGTGTAAACGCGTTTCTTTCTTCGGATCGTTGTCGGTCGCTGAATAAAATTAATCGGTAGTGATTAACAGCAACGAACAGATTTATTCGAGTCGAGTGTGAGTGTGTGAAAGTACTGATACGTGACAGACTTCGTACAAGACAAAAAGTTTCGCGGATTAATTTCTACACAGCTTGCATATCCAGGAAACGTTTGTAGGACATCCCAAAGAGATCGTATCTCTGAAAGATATTCTTATTGGAATGTCCTCTGTACATCTTTTGGACATGCATGCTGTGTGGATTATACTGTGATTGTGTGCAATGTGTGTATTGTTTCTTAATTATAAAAATAAGCCGCGAAGTGAGATTACTCGGTAGTGATTAATAGTAATGACTCGATTTATAAATCACTTAAAAGCGTGAATAAATTCGATACGAAAAAAGTGTTGACATACGTGAAAGAAAAAAAATATCGTATCCTCAATCGTGTGTATTATCGTGGATTTGCATTACGTGTAAAATACGTGTAAAATAAGACGTGTGTGTTATTGTTAATTTCGAATGGAATTATTTATCCGTCAAGCGGTATACGAAGACATCGAATTTGATAAGGTAAGTGAATGTGTGTGTGTGTGTATGCGTGTGCGTGTGTGTATGAGAGAAAGAGGGACAAAGAGAGAGACAGAGAAAGGGACAGAGAGAGGGAGAGAGAGAGAGAGAGAGAGAGTGCGCAAGGGCGCTCATACAAATCGAGGGAGAGAAAGAGGGACAAAGAGAGAGAGAGAGAGAGAGAGAGAGAGAGAGATGTGTGTGTATGTGTATTTGGGCCTGCTACGTCAGCTGATCGCAGCGGGCGCCTCGCGTAAGCGCCCGCGTGTAACGGTGAATCGCGGCTTGCGCCGTCCCTGCCTGCCTGCCTCTCGTACGCTCACGATTCGCTAACTATTTTCATTAATAACTCAAAATCTAAGCTTCAAATAAAATTTTGGCAAAGGAAAAATCGTCTCAGAATTCACTCAGGAATACGTCTGTGCCCGGACAACTAAGTCGTTCTGAATCACCCTGTATATATATTACAATGGTATATGGTAATGTCCCCATGGCAAAGTATTATAAAAATCTGGTACGATATACCGCTTGTCGTACGGACTCAGGGCGATTTTCATTTCAGATACCGTATACACTTCGTGTAATTTGGATCTTATACAAAATTGGCGACGTGTTATTTCAATTTCATCATTCAGACACCGCGTGTAATCATCGAACGTTATAGCCTGCGATACGACGTTACTTTTGACACCTTTCACTTTTTTCGTGTCTTTTTTTCCGTCCACCCTACGCATACGCATACATCTTTGCCTTGAGCCCAACGAATTCCGTAATCACCCCATAATCACTTCGTTATTCTCATCCTTCATTAGACCGGGTATCTGTTTATTTGCAAGCGGTATACCGTATGCGTTGCCAATCGGATAATCGCTAGTGTCGAATCTCGCAATATCACGCTTCATCATCTCGTAAACATCGTCGCACTCGATGTGGTATACGAGACTGTCGGTATCTGTGTACATTATCTTACAATTATCGCGATACAGCGGTGCTATGTACTCGTGATGAAATTCATACAAACACACTTTCGATATGTCGAGAATGCACATAGCTACGTATATCGGTTTGTTATATTTCACCTCAAGTTTTCGCATTTCGACCGCGATTAAATTCTCAGAGAAGACGCTTCTGCTATGAAAATTTGGTTTCGCGATCATCGCCTCCGCGCCATACCGTCCGTTCCATTGTGTTATGAGTTTAACGTCGACATGATTTCGAACATTCTCCATGGTCTTACCAAATACCGCGTTGTTCATCAGTTTATATAAATTTTTTTCGAAATCATTTGTTGCGAGAGTTCTAAGTTTCGTATTCAGTTCGATGTAATCGCAAAGCCATGGAGATTGCAAAAACTCTAACACGCGGTGTATCTTTGTAACGCGAAGGCCATGACGCGTACACTGCTGCAGGTTACGGTAATGAATGATGTAACGCTTCTTATCATTGAGTGTAGCAATTTTTCGCACTGTTTTCCAGGAGGCTTATCGCGTATCGGACAAAACGGAAGATCAGCATGGCGATCATGGAGCTCTCGCGAATACGTAAGATCGACTTTGAGAACGTAACCTGTGGGCGAATCCGAAGCGATCGCGTTCGCGTCAAAGTTAGAGACGTCTTCGACCCATCGAAAATTCGCGTAAGGCAGTGGTTGACACATCGCCCACCCGTACAGATTGTTGACGTCAAAGTACATTAAATATGTGGAAGGTTTCGATGGGTCGTATGACTGCATGTACTTGTTATTGGCTCGTGTGTATCTACCGGAACATTGACTGAGGCCGCCGCGTATGCCGCGTTCGATAACATGACCATGTCAATGAGCAATTCGAAATTTATGCGTATGTTTTAACATAGCGTCCCATGTAAAACCGGGCAAAATATAATAATAAGCGGGATCCAATCCATAACTCGCCACGCTACTATCACGAAAATTTTCAAAAATGTCGGCCAATAACAAGACATCCGTTTTTAAATATAAATCGCTATATTCGCCCAAGGTTTGGATCGAGAATCGTTTCCACACGTTCGCGGCGTGCGCGTAATCGCTCTCGGATACGGTCTCACCGGTTAATGAACTATAAAATGATTCGCGTGGCGGTAAACAGAGGTCCTCCAATTTATCAACGCAATCAATATATTCATACGGAAACACACCTTTTCTCGTCAAAAGATCAAAATCCTCAATCGATAATTGAGAAAATTCGGAGCGTAAAATTTTCAACTTATCTTTGTTAAGAAACGATGCCAGTTTATCGAGGCTACTACTTAGAAATTTATATGAATCCATAAACCGTAATTTCACACAATTTTATGACTTTGATCTTTCGGCGGTATCTGTGACATTTTTTGTGAATGAAATATATTTTTCTTTTGTTATCGACAAAAGATCGACCGCACCTTCGAACGCGGTAGCTATTTCTTTAATGACAAAGTGGGAATCGTAACCGGATAAATTATGGAAAACTATAAGAATTGTATATGAGTTTTTATAATTTAAATTGCAATTTGAATGCGCGGGACCTCTGTAACGTCCGGTCAAATGACAATGATCGCGTACTCGACTGTCGTCTTGCGTGGTTTCTCGCAAATGTGGCAATGTGTCGCGCTACGGTACGCCTCCCGCTGCTCGTTGGAAAGAGTTTCCATGGGGACATTGGTTGATAAAATCCGTTTTACATGATGCGCTAGATTTTCGACTTCGCCTACGAACTACGCGACGCAATCTTTATCGCGACGAAACTGATACGACGATAACGAGTCGTCGTACACCGCACGTAGCAACGCTGAATACTTGGTGGTGGTGCTGGTACGTAGTTGTGGTCGAATTCTTGTCCGTCTTCTACATTCAAGGTCAGCGTACACGATGAACGGAACTCGCTCTTTGCTGCTCCAATTGCCAAAACTGAGCCACTTGTCGTCTTCGCTTGGTAATCGGATGGCGCAGTCATTCATCTTCCCACAATCGATGGTGTGGACTTCCAATTTCTCCTTTGTGTGGAAATAATGAAGACATCTGAAAAATAATATATTTTTTATATATCTTTCAAGTATAAAACATTATTTTAATAAATTTTATTAAGATGTGTACTTACCGATCACAAAAATATTTTTTATTATTTTTTTTGTTAAATTGTGAGCTCACAAGGCGGGATAAATTCTTGATCCATGCGAAATGCCCGACGTTGTTGTCCCGCGGATCCTCGACATACAACAAATTAATATGCTTCTCCTTTTTAAGTTGGTTCTCCGTTGGTAAGTCGTAGTGGAAGAATGTTAGCTTTTTGTTCCTCCATACCGTATACGTTGATTGATACGTTATTTAAACATTCAAATTTACTGATATTTTTGAGAGTCATTGGAAACTCTATATCCTGAAGATTCAACTTCGTCGAATAGTGGGGATACGAGGGGATGCGCATCTATCCGCATGTTTCTCAACGGGATACAAAGCGACTACTGACCATGCAAAGCATGCATCATCCTTCAATTGCACGTTGATTACCGCTCTCTTCAATTTTATTTCTCGCGGCATTTCCACTCTACATCTCGCGTGCAATGGATTATGCTTGTTTATATTAATAATCAAATTAAGTATTCGCGATAACGCCCATCCGCTATCCTGCTCCTGGAATTCTTCGAGGGATGCCAGGGTGGGTTCGATGACGCGTCGCTCGTACCACTCTTGCAGATCCGATGTTTGGTAGAGTTCGTAGTTTCTTGTGTTGATACTTTTATTGGCACGTTTATCGCCAGTCACAAACTCCCCATTGAATACAGTATTCACTTTTATACTATTGTATTTTTTAATGGTGTTTTGCACTTTCTCGAGCACTACACCACCGGCGTCTTTCAGAAATGTTCGCGGTTCTATATGCTCTGTGTTAATCACCGCACCTGTTAGTACACGATTTTCGAATGCGGTCTCGATCTCTCGCCAAACGAGTCTCTCCACGTTATCACCACTTATGCACGCGTAATCGCCACCGACGTGTATAAAACGTCTTTCTAGTCTTTTTTTCGCACTCTCGCGAAAAAATTCATTCGCGCGATTCGAGCCACCAAAGATTGCTTATTTCCAATTGAGAACATTGGACACTTAGCACGACTGCGTTCTTCGAGCTCTTCCATAAACTCGTCGCATCGTTGCATCCATGCTAAACACTCTTGCGCGGTAACGACTTTATCGGCCTGCTCCAACAGATCGCGTTCAATTTCTCCAAGATGTTCCATGTTTTATGAATGTCTTTTTCGCTTTATTCGGATTAATTCACTTCCACTTTTTTACTGTAGTCACCGACTTTGATAGCAGCAGCCAAACGTTTTGGCGCTCGAACGCGACTTAACCTTAAAGATTGAAACTTTATTTGATGCACAGAGCAAGGTATATTCTCTTTCACGGATGACTGAGAACTGAACTAATGCTCAAGAAAGATCTTAAAGAAAAGATAGAATTTTCAAAACCAACCAATAACGCGTTAATGTTTTCTCGGGGAAAAAAACGGAAAGGTTTGCATGTAACCTAGTGACGCATTAGAATATTTAATCTTCCGGTGTCGAATATTTTATAAAAACTGAGTGATTCATGGAACTCGGAATTGATGTTTCTTTGGGTCTTATTGTCCCTTTTGAACAAAAAAAGAAAAATAAGAAAAAATTTTAGAAATTTGTGACAATGTTTAAACACTATTGTGTGACGCACTAGAATATCTAAATTTATCTATTCCGACATCGGATTTATAAAAACTGAGTGATTCATGGTTTTATTTTATTTATTTATTTATTTATTTATTTATTTATTTATTTATTTATATTTATTTATTTATTTATCTATTTATCTATTTATCTGTTTATCTGTTTATCTGTTTATCTATTTATCTATTTATCTATTTATTTATTTATTTATAAGTAAAAAAATCAAAAATTGATTTTTTACATTAATTGATTAGTTTATTATAAGAAAAAATCGAAAAATTGATTATTTAATTGATTGATTATTTTATTATAAGGAGAAATCGAAAATTGATTAATTAATTGATTATTTTATTATAAGGAAAAATTGATTTTTTATTAATTGATTGATTAATTTAATTCTTTGATTAATTTAATTGATTGATTGATTTTATTGATTGATTAATTTAATTCTTTGATTAATTTAATTGATTAGTTGATTAATTTAATTAATTTTTAATTAATTGATTTGATTGATTAATTAATTGATTAATTAATCCCGTGACGTCATACCCCTCACCCCACGTGACGTCATACTCCCACTCCGCGTGACGTCATACCCCCACTCCAATTTGGGTTAGAACCAGCCTAGTATATCTACTTGTACAGTGTTATTAGACCAGGGTCGATAATTTTCGAGACCAAAAAAATTTAGAACAGGATGGAACCCATTGGAAAAGGAAGAAAATATAGCAAAAATAAAAGGAAAAATAATTTACGGGCGATCTGAGGTTGGGAAGTGGGAGGGGGTGAGTTTTTAAGGGTAAAAAACGATTTATCGCGATTTCCGGCAAAACTACAAGTCCTATGGAAAAAAATTAAATGGCAAAGTTGTAGGTAATAAAAAGATCTACAACTTTTGTATTTACACTTTTTTCACATAACCTCAAGATTAATGCGAAAAATTCAAATAACCGATTTTTTGGTTTTTTATTTTTATTTTCCACAAGACATTTTTTTTCACGAAATTTTGTGAAAACTTACCTTTTTATGTCCCAAACACACTGTAATTTTTTTGATTAAAAATATTTAATTTTTCCCCTTATTTTTATTTAATATCGAAAAAGCACCCTAATTTTCAATCGAAAATTCTGACGTCAAAATATCTGCTTTTTTAAAAAAGTCAGTGTGCTTTTTGTTCGTTAAAATCTCTACTTTCTGATGGTGTAAAAAAAAATATACATTACTGTGGCAAATTTTCGCAGAAAATGCAAAAAACCGAAAAAACTCGAATTCGAAAAATTGTTTTTTATCATTATGTAAAATTTTGAGCTATTTATTAAAATTTACACTTTAATTAGTCGAAAAACGTAAGATTCGATGCTACATTGATAAACTAAAAAATTGCAAAGCCATGAAACATAGAGATTGCAAAAAACGTGCGAAAATAGTTGTTTTTCTAAATATTAAAGATAGGATTTGAAGGGGATTTTATCTAAAAAATGTGACTGCAATTTTTTGTCAGTGAAAGAGTACATTTATTAAATTCTAATTACATTTATGTCATAGAAAATCTCATAATATATAAATATGCTTGTTAGGCATTTCAATTTAAACAATGTATACTTGAAATCGTACGATTGAATTTTAGTCACTTATCCCTTACTTTTTGTCTCTTTGATGGCATTTTCTCATCGTCAGATTCGACAAACCTTCCCGATTCTGGTAGATCTTCGAAATCTTCAAGACCATCATCGTCTTCGTCTCCAATATTTTTTCCAGTCTGCGTTGGTTCTTCATCCACGATTTCATCTGAATCATTAACTTCCTCGTAGATTTTTTCTTCAACATTGGAGCATTTTATAATCATAATATTTTTATTTTAGAGCTGATTGATTCAGATTAAAATATAGGTAGTATTTACCTAGCTATGTAGATTCCAAAAGTTTCTTTTAAGGAAGTAACTTTGTCGCGATTATCTTCAAATAACTCAGCCTGCACGTGTATTCTTACGAACGATGTCGTTCACTGCTTTGTATCTCGAGTACTGGCTAACGGTTTTTGCAGCTGCTACGAAATGATCATCAGGTAGTAACGCCCAGACCCTCCTAGCCCCTTCCCCACTTCTCTATGAAATACTTCTGATGGACTACAATTTTCCGTAGGCCATTCAGGTATATAAGTTACCTTACAAGAGCAATAAATAGGTACCGACGCATATAATTCAAAGAAGATCCTACAAGTTTCTCAAAATATTGTACACGTCTTATAAAGTATTAACTTTATTAACTTATTTCGTTGATAATTATAATAGTATATTTCGATTTGCAATTTTTTAGTTTATCAATGTAGCATCGAATCTTACGTTTTTCGACTAATTAAAGTGTAAATTTTAATAAATAGCTCAAAATTTTACATAATGATAAAAAACAATTTTTCGAATTCGAGTTTTTTCGGTTTTTTGCATTTTCTGCGAAAATTTGCCACAGTAATGTATATTTTTTTTTACACCATCAGAAAGTAGAGATTTTAACGAACAAAAAGCACACTGACTTTTTTAAAAAAGCAGATATTTTGACGTCAGAATTTTCGATTGAAAATTAGGGTGCTTTTTCGATATTAAATAAAAATAAGGGGAAAAATTAAATATTTTTAATCAAAAAAATTACAGTGTGTTTGGGACATAAAAAGGTAAGTTTTCACAAAATTTCGTGAAAAAAAATGTCTTGTGGAAAATAAAAATAAAAAACCAAAAAATCGGTTATTTGAATTTTTCGCATTAATCTTGAGGTTATGTGAAAAAAGTGTAAATACAAAAGTTGTAGATCTTTTTATTGCCTACAACTTTGCCATTTAATTTTTTTCCATAGGACTTGTAGTTTTGCCGGAAATCGCGATAAATCGTTTTTTACCCTTAAAAACTCACCCCCTCCCACTTCCCAACCTCAGATCACCCGTAAATTATTTTTCCTTTTATTTTTGCTATATTTTCTTCCTTTTCCAATGGGTTCCATCCTGTTCTAAATTTTTTTTACTTTTTACAATTTTCAAAGGCTTCGACCCTGGTCTATATATAAAAGGAATAGAATTATGCGTAGGGAAAAGTCCTTTGCTTATTCATATTTTATAAATTATTTATGTACACACATAGAGTATTTATATATGTATTTATACATTGAATATAAAGCCAGAGGCGTAAATCGTGTGCTGGTTACAAAAATGTCAGAGGCGTAAATCGTGTGCTGACTAATTTAAATACCAGAGGTGTAAATCGTGTGCTGGTTACAAAAATGTTAGAGGCGTGAATCGTGTGCTGACTAGTTTAAATACCAGAGACGTAAATCGTGTGCTGACTAGTTTAAATACCAGAGGCGTAAATCGTGTGCTGGATAAGTGAAATGTCAAAAGCATTTACATAATATATTTATAAATAATTTGTAATAAGCAAAGGACTGTTCAGTTATTTTGATTGTGTCTAGGATGTTTTTAATTGTTCAAGATGTGTTATAAAAATTATATTATTTTATTGTGTGGTATTATAATAAATATGTTATTTTCGTGTATTATAACATTTTGTGTGTATAACATTATAACTTTTTTGCAGGCGACAGTTGCTGAGGCTGGCACAGGAAGCAACATCGGTAAATACTGTCGACGTATCCATCAAAGGCAAATCAGTGGAATCACTGTTTGGCGCGACAGATTCGGAGGTCAGTATTGACCAAGGCTTCAATAAACCAGCACAAGGTACGTACAAAAATGTCGACAAATGCGAAGATGACATTACTCTTGTCATCGCAAAAAGCCTTCCGGATGCAAATCGTATCCAAAAGCATGAAATCGAAGGCATTGCAGACTTTAATTACTTTTTAGATGAAATGCATAGAACATTTGATAATCATTACTTATTGATGAAAATGGTTTGGAAATTAAATGTCCCCTATCGGCTGAAAATTTAACAGTGGAAAAAGCCATTAAAACAATACCTTGTAACGAAGCGTTATTATAGCGAGTCACCCCCGGTATAAACAATTGTTCCGCACCGCGCCAACCCGCCTGTCATCGACCTATAGGTATAAATAACGCCGGATTTTCGGTAGAAAACATGTTCCCTACGACCAGCGAGCTGAACAGGTCTTTCCACCGGGACATAGTCTCCGGATCCTATCCGTCCACGTGCTGAGCGAGCAAATCCTCCAGGGTGCGAGTTGAGCATCTACGAGAGTCGTGTGCTGAGCGACAATTCTCCGCCTGTGCATCAAGCCGACTACGCACTGAGTAGTCATTCTCCTAAGACCACGTGTTGAGTGGCAAGTCACGAGCTGAGTGACACCCCCGCCTCGTGATGAGAGGCCTCCACCTCTCCAAACATCCTTTTAATTCACACCGTGAATTAATCCGCGACCGAACCGCCGAAGCAAGACGAAACCCGCCGATTCCGGCTGATCTCTGTAACCAGAGCCGCACCGCTGAAACAACGCGAAGTCCGCCGACTCCGCCCGATCTCCGCGACTAGCGTCGCACCGCCGAAACACCGCGAAGTCCGCCGATCCCGCCCGATCTCTGCGATCAGCGTCGCGCCGCCGAAATACTGCGAAGCCCGCCGATTCCGCCCGATCTCCATCCGCGAGATCAAGCCGCCGAACGACGACGGATCGAGCCGAACACTTCCGACGGCTGTTAAGCCACATTCACGCGCATCAGCGCCAGAGAACGAGACATTAAGCCGGCAATACCGGAATTAGCCGGCAATACTTGTAGATATTGTAAATAGCCTAGTATATTGTAATAAGTCTTAGATATAAAATAAACGTAGTTATAAGGATAAACGAACGCCTCATCACTCTACCTTCGATCCCGCCGCCCGAACACTGGATACCCGCGGCTATCCGCAGCACGATAGAAAATCCACTGTTACAAACTTTTTTAAAAGATATCTTTGATAAAAAAAATTCGCAAAAAATGAATCAAAATCACCGATATTATTATCAGGTTTAAGGCCAATTGAACATAACGCAGCGAGAATATTTTTGCCGTATGGACACCACAATGCATGAAATTGGTGCACGTAAATAGAAACGATGTTTTTTGGAGAAATAAAATACTGCCTCCTCTAATACGCTTCTACAACGAATACATGCTTCCGGAAATCTTGGATAGTCACTATAATAGGCATATGCCAATTAGAAATCCAAGCTATATTCTAGAAGCAAAAGAAGAAGCAGCTAAAAAAGTAAATATTCGAAAAATATTCGGCAAAATGTAGTAGAGAATAAAAATGTCATCGGTAGAGATGAGAACAAATCTGATATTTCATCGACGAAAACAATTATTACTGCTGCGATTACTCCAGATATAGAGCAGAATGATGATTGTGTTATTGTTAGTATAAGCAACAATCATGATATTACTGAAGACGATAAGGCAAGACATAAAAAAATTCTAGATGAGATAATTGCTCCTATCTCCTCAGTAAAAAAGAATGTCTTGCCTATGTACAGCAAATTAAATGACGAATCGATAGATCGATTCTTACGCGTTATAAGAGAAACTTCTCATTTTGAAACGCAAAGTGTGCTATATTTAGAGTTTCCTCATATGTGTGTAACGAACGATCATTTTCTTTGCCAGTAGAAATTAAAACTCAAATAAAAAGAGATTAGTTGACATCAAACTGGCATTGTTATTGGTGAGCTGTAAGCCGACTTGGTTTGTCTTTAAACCGCAGTGATTCACCAACTTTTTGAAATCTAGATTCGATTTCCATTTTAGAGGATTAATAAATATCATCTCAACTTGTGAGATGAAGAAATTATTGCGAAAAATATTACCTCAGCCAGGATTCGAACCTGGAACTCCCCCATTCCGTGCGGGTGTCATACCAATTCGACCACCGAGGCATGTGATAATATTTATCGCAATAATAAGTACACTAAGAGAGACGCTTTCTCAAGCAGCGCCTCTAGTGAGGGACACCAAATTTTTAAGTCATTGGTGAGGTATAACTGTAACGAACGATCATTTTCTTTGCCAGTAAAAATTAAAACTCAAATGAAAAGAAATTAGTTGACATCAATTAGTTTCTTCATATGATTGTAGCTAGTCACAGCGACAAAAGCTTACAAATAATTGGAGGAAATTGTAGTGATCACTGGCGATGTATATTTTTCGATGGCAATAAACTTCACGTATATGAGTTTACCTTTTTTTTTTTAACGTAGGGAAATCCTCATGGATACCCATCCCCCGGGGGAGGGAACGGGTTATGTCGGACTCCTACCGACTAAAACCCTACGGTGGCCCTCCTCGTGCACTACTGGGGGACCCCGGGAACGCAACCGGCATACTACCGGTGTCCCCCAGTGCACAATGTCCCTCCTCCTTGCACCCTTCCTCCCCTCCCGAAGGGACAGGGAGGTCGGTGTGAGGGAAGGAGGGACCCTCCTCTAAAGAAGGGGTGAGGGGAGGGCCCAGCGCTGGCGCGCCTCCCTCCCGTCACCCCCCTGACCCCGACTGGGGGGGCGACGTTGCCGGACCACCTGGCAAGGTCGCCCCCCCCCCACTCTGAGCCGCTTACTGGCCAACAAGTGCCCCCGCACTTGTCGGCCGCGTCTCGTGTGGGGTGAGGGGGACCGCTCCATGCTGGCTGTCTAGAGGAGGCGAGCGCTTTCACGATGGTCGGCGAGAGGTCTTCCCCCCCCTGGATCGTCTTCGGCTTCGCTAACACCTCCACCTCTCCTCAAAATTCTCCTTTTCTCTCTCAACACTTCTGTTAGGACACGGCGCTGTTCTGCCCACGCTGGACAGGACTCCAGCGTGTGCTGCACCGTGTCCGTGGCCTCCGTACAATGATGACACCTGGTGGTGCTCTCTCTCTTGGCTCTATGGTGCAGATACTCTCCAAAACACCCATGACCTGAGAGTATCTACACCAGCCTATAGGTTAGTCCGCCATGGGTGCGATTCATCCATCTTGTAGTACCGGAAGAATCGCACCAACAGCACGCAGTCCCCTGTTGCACTCCTGCAAATCTACCGTCCATTCTTCGACTGCGTGCCTGTATTGGTCGCCCGCGATCTTTACTGCCTTCGGTGCTGGCCGGGTACCCTCAGCCCGGAGCCGCGCCCTCCACTCATACAACTCTGCGCGGACTCCGGCCTGGTAGTTCTACGATAACTGTCCGGCCAGCACCAACGCGACGGTGCGGTACCCCCTGGCTATTCGAAGGGCCAGCGTGCGTTGAACCGCCAACAAGACGGTCAACGATTGTCCGCTGGCCCCCAGCTCCTTACGCCAGACGGGGGCACCGTATAGCGCTATTGAACTAATCACCGCCGCATAGAGGCGGCGACAACCATCTCTTGGCCCCCCAGGTTCGGGAGGAGGCGACCGAAATTGATCAACTCCCCCCTGAGTCGGGGGACCAGTTGGGCAAAATGATCGCGGAACGACCATCTACTGTCGAGGGTGAGGCCTAAATATTTAATAGTGCGCCCCACACTCAGGCGGACTCCCTTTATCCGGATGTGGGCATCAGGAGGCGATCTTTTCTTTGGCCCGTAAAACCATATGGCCTCCGTCTTCTCGACCGCCACCTTCAGACCCAACATCCGGATCCTTCGCACCACCAGGGTCGTAATCATCGACGCGAGCCGCGGCGGCTTCTCCCCAGTTCTCCCCGCGGGACACGATGAATGTATTATCCGCATAACAAACGAAATTCGTGCCCCGGGGGAGAAATCCCCGCAGAACCCAATCGTATCCCACGTTCCACAGGAGCGGCCCCAGGAAACCCCTCTCTGCATAGCTTTCTGGTGTGGGGTACTGTACCGCCCGGTATATATTATATTCCTGTCTCTGAGGTAGTCCGAAACGACGGACTGCAGGTAAGGGGGCACTCTATGGTAGCGTAGTGCCCCCTTTATACACTCCCAGGGTAGGGAGTTAAAGGCGTTGGAGATGTCTAAAGACACCCCCAACGCCACTCCACCCTGGGAGATGGCCTCGTCCGAGAGGGCCCGCACACGATTAACGGCGTCCACCGTGGAGCGGCCCTCTCGGAACCCGAATTGGCAGTCCGCCAAGTCGGGGCCTACCTCAGAGAAATGTCTGTTGAGGAGGGCAGCTATAACACGTTCAAGAAGCTTACCCGTCTCGTCTAACAGACATATCGAGCGGTACGCAGACGGGGATTCTGCGGGGCGCCCTGCTTTCTTTAGCAGGACAAGCCGCGCGGCTTTCCAACTGCGGGGGAATTGGCTGCGGCTCAGGCACTTGTTAAATAAGGCTCTGAGCCGCTCCCCTAGGACGCTTAATGCCATTGCCCAGGCTCGGCCAGGGATCCCGTCAGGGCCGGGGGCGGTGTTCTTTGCCCCCATCCTTTTGACGGCCCTGGCCAACTCCTCTTGGGAGACCCCCGGAACGGGAGAAGCCTCCTCCCTTGTTGTGACGTCGGTGACGTCGGCCTCTCTCAGACCTCCTGGAGGAGCCCATCCACCCCCCTCAGCTGGGGGGAAGAGGGTCGTTACTACCTCCTCCAGGAGTCCGGGGGAGAGACTCTCAGTTATGGGGAGCGCCCAAGGACGGAGTTTGTTCCGCACTAACCTATATGCGCCCCCATGGATCTGTGTTGAGAGTCTCTATAAGCTCCTCCCATGCCTGGGCCTTGGCGTCCTTAATGGTACTTTGCAGAGTCTTCTTGGCTGATACATAGGACTCATACAAAGTTGCCTCCATCGTAGGATCGCCGCGTTTTCTGCGGCGATACCTAGTGTACCGGCGTCGAGCTTTAACGCATTCAGACCTCAAATTTGCGATCTCGCTCGACCACCAGTACACTTGACGACGGGGTTGTACCGGCCTGGCCAGCGGCATAGCAGCGTCGCAGATCTGCAACATGCTATCGCGGAACCAGGCCGCCTCCTCATTGACGTCCCCGTCGCCCTGCCCGGCCAGATGTTCGGGCCAGGCAGTTGCGATGGAGGCTGCCATTAGGGCATCCTTGTCCAACTTCTTAAGCGTCCATCGGGGCTGTCGAGATGTGCCCCCTGAGCAGAGTTAGTGGGTCAGGAGCTCGGAGGCGGAGATGACCATTCTGATGTATTTATGGTCAGACAGTGTCTCCACCTCCTCCTCCTCGAACCACCCACCACTTCCTCACTTGGCGCGCGACAGCAGGGGAGGCAAGGGTTACATCAACTATTGACCCGCCCCGCTGCTGCATGCATGTCTGAGCTGAGCCTCTGTTAACTATTGTGAGGCCCAGCTCCGCTGCCCAGCTCGCCAAAGCTTCGCCCTTGACGTCGGTCACGGGGGATCCCGAGAGCGCCGATTTGACATTCAGGTCCCCCGCAACCATGACGCGTCCGGGCGGCAGACCATTGATTTCGGCCGCCATCCGATCCAGGTACGCCTCAAATTGGGCGAGGCTTTTATTTGGCGAGAAGTACGTCCCGACAATGGCCAACTCCCCCCAGTTCGCCACTACATAGCCCTTTCCCCTGCTCCGTAAAGTGAAGGGAGGGGCATCTGCAGTAGCAATTCTTATAACTGCGACAGAGCCGACCGAGTCCCCGAGCCAGTCAGATCGGTCCTCGAGGACGCGGTACGGCTCTGCCACAATTGCCAACCCAATTTGCCACTCCGCCAGGGCCTACATAAGCAGGTCCTGCGCCCTGGCGGAGTGGTTAATATTCGCCTAAAAAAGACGATGGGCCGTGGGGGCCATTATTCTCCACATATGTCCATCGCCTCCTCCGGCGGAACTTTTGCATCATCATCAGACAGGGGGAGGGGCGTCGTCTGACTCGACGCCCTGTCCCCCTCGTCCGCCTTCCTTGCATCCTCTTTCTTGGGTTTGGCCGCAGTCTCGGCCGCACCTACCACTTGTCGCTCCCTTTTGGGCTTGGGAGCTGGCTCCGATGTCTGGGTTGCCTCTTGGCTCGTAGCCGCCTGAGGGGGCCGAGCAGTGGTGTCCCCCTTGTCTTCGGGGCTTCCAGGCTTGGCTGGTGCCTTTTTACCAGAGGCCATTGGCCTCTGTGCTCCCTTCTTGGGAGGAGCACAGGATGGGGCTCCCAGTCTATGCCCCGATGGGCGCCCCAGGTCCTTACAGAGGGGGCACTCGGGTTTTTCCGTGCAGCCTTCTGCTGTGTGCCCCAGCTGGCCACACAGGTAACACCGGTCTCCCCTATCTACGGAGGCGGTGCACCGAGCTCTCGTGTGGCCTCTCTCCAAACAACGGAAACACTGCAGCGGGCAGGGTGCCAGTACTTCAACTCTGGCAGCTACCCACCCGACTGCAACGCGTCCTAGGTCCGCCAACTTTTTTGCGGCCACCGCAGGGCACTTGATCCATGCACTTCCTAGCCCTGTGGAACTCCAGCGGATCTCTCCTGTCTTTACTTCCTCGTCAGCGCAGCCACCGGCCTTGGCGACCGCACTGACGAGATCCTTCTTCGTAACCGATTCGTCCAGCCCACAAACGCGCAGTTCTGCGAGCTTGGTGGGTCTGGCGACCCGGACATTCTTGCCAATAAACGCTAATCGTAACTTCTCTGCAAGCTGGTCAGCCTTTTCAGCGCTCTGCTCTCCGGGAACTTCTAGTATAATGGCCCCCGTGGCGGCTATTTTAGGCCGCACGTGCGTGATTCCCACGTCCTCAAGGCGCACCTTACGGCGCGCTTCATGACATTGGTCCGGGAAAGGCTTTCCGCCACGGGAGTCAGGATTACCGCCGCAGATCGCGGTGTGCGGATCTTTGCCTTCTTTTTACTTCCGCCGGCCGGAGCAGAATTCCCCGGTTTTACAGAAGACCCGCCTTTGTTATTGGCTGGGGCTTTCGTGACGCCTTTAGGTGACCCCTTTTTAGCATTGGGTCCACGACTACCCGTCGTTCCCGCATTCCTTTTCTCCGCTCTCTTCTCCTTCTTACCTTTTACCAAGGACCATTTATCTTCCTTGGTTACAATCTGTACAGAGGGGGGTACTACTAGCAACAGCATCCGCCCTCTTGGACTGCTTTGTTGCGCCCCACAGTAGGGATCGAGGACAGTTTGGACAACAAAAATCGCTGCCACACCAATTGTACACCGATTGTAACGAATTTTTTTTTTAAATTCGCAGAAAGGACCGTACTTTATAAATCCACTGCCAAAAATTGAATTTTCATAAATAAAAAAACCGTAGGGGGCGCGACAGTGGCGCGAGCAACATTGAGTACTGGACATTGGCATGAAATCGATTCTTCCGAGGAAGAAAGTTCTGTCTTCATTAACGAGCACTTATCTTTTTATAGCTTCTCGATCTCGTTGAAGAATTGATGATTGGCCAAAGTTAAAATTTGAGTGAAATCTTCTACTTCTCTTAAAATTGTGTACAGAAGAGTATATTTCATAGGCTGCTGTGAGCATTTAAGACAGAACGAATTATATATGATTATATACATATATATATATATATGTATGTATATATATATATATATGTATATAATCATATATAATTCGTTCTATACACACACGCACGCACGCACGCACGCACGCACACGCATACATATATATATATATACATATACCGCTCAAAAGTATGGGATCACCCCTGTAGAGTTTTGGGCAAAGTAGAAAGTTGACATCTCATCGCTAAATTACCGTAGAGAAATAATAAAAAATAGAAATTAAACGGGAGACTTTCAGCTTCTAAGTCACGTTGTTGGTTTCATTTCCGCATCTATATTTGTCTTTAAATCATGTTCAATTTACTAAAGTAATTTTACCAAAAATTTTTTTAAATTTTCAATCCACTCCCACTTTAATGAAAATGATCACAGGGTAAAATTGCAAGGTGTGATAGAAAGATAAACCATTTTTTTGCCAATATTTATCCGATTTTTAACAAAATAATATAATTTTTTTTCGAATCTGTTATACCTCGAAAAAGTGACACAAAATAAAAAATATTTAACCCGTTAAGGCCCATGCCTAGGACAGCGCAGATAGCGCCAAACTTAACTGTTGGTCATTGGATATTTGATAAAAATAAAATACCCGTGTTTTTTTGTTTATAAAAACTAATTACACTGTTAATATTGATATTTTTAGCAATATTTCACGAAATACAGTGCCTCTACAGGGATGCATATACTATATAGTTACTTAAATCGCTTTTAACTGTACAAAATTGTAAAATATTTTATGAAATACCACTCGTACATGTACACTACCATATACATATAATAGCTTAGTGTGTATCAATTCCCGTCAGTATGAAATCTATGTACGGAAATTACAAAATAATGACAAAAAACACCTATGATACCGCTAAAAGACTGTTTCAAATTTGAAGTGTTATTTCCATTATCCACTATGTCCTGGAAGAAATGATTCATACACTGGGTGTCCCATTTTAATCTATCGGTCGAAATATCTTCGAGGGTGATGGCTTTATCAAAAAATGTTTAAGACAAAAGTTACTGGGTTTGAAGGGGGCCGTCCATCGGTGACCTTGACTTTGACCTTAAAGTCAAATTTGAAGGTTATTTCAGGATCAAATCGCGATTTTTAAATGGAAACCCCAATTTTTTATTCGGGATATCGAAAGAGCGGGAAATTTCACGTCCCAATACATGGTCATGTTTGGTCCAAAATGTCCTCTAACAACATTACAAGGTAAAACGAATGGAGCGATGATTAAGACTATTGCATACAGATGCGCAAAACATAATAGTTGCAAGGATCACAGGAGTGCATCGAATGGTTACCTTGACCTTGATGTTGAGGTTCAATTTGAAGGTTATGTCAAGGTCGAAGTATTTTTTCTTGTCACCAAATGGAATGACGTATGACCTTCTAGAATATGACGTTAAAAACCGTAGTCACTTTTGCATGAATTTGACGTTAAATACTGCACGGTTTGAGCTTAGGTTTTGCGCTTACTAATGGCAGCTAGTACTAGCGCGGCAAGAGGCAACGCGGTAACGAGGACGGACTGCAACGTACATACGTTAAAAAATTCCAGTAACCCAAATATGTAGATCTTTCAGAGGTTAATGACATCAACTACAATCAGGACGACCCTCGGCTTCAGCTTTACCCGATGTACACCACGTGGAGGTAACCGATAGGAGTTTGTACATCATGTGGCCCTGAAAAGGGCCGTTTGCATTCGTGTGTTTGTGTATGCGCGCGCGCGCGTGTATGTGTGTGTGTCACGGACAGAAATTAGGTCTCCGCGGTTCGTCACTCCCGCAGTATTTCCTTATCCCCAGCAAACACAAAATTAACAACCATGTAACATTTATGTAACAAGGACCTAAACAATGTATAAATGTTACATAATCGTTACATTTTTTTTGCAGGAACGACTTCAAACCCTCTCTGATCCGTGTCTTTGTGTTCGTACGCGCGTGTGTGTCGGAGTGTGTATATTTGCAGCTATCCTGTTTGGATTATCTATTGAATGATCATGCTCAAAACTTCCTCTGAGGGTACTCTTCTTTTCCGGTTTTGTTTTTTACGCAAAGAATTGATTACCGGATCTGACGAAAGAAGTAGGTAATGCGATATGTCAATGTTAGTCAGCCGTCGGTTACTCATTCGGCAATGGTTAGCCCTCACCTGACGGAAAACTTTATTGGTCGCTTCCTGTGCCTCTTCTGACAGACATCCAATGGCTACTGGAAATGTTTTCATGATTTCACCACCATGAATCAAAACCTTGTGAATTGAAGGAGGCATCGGATACCATGGATACTTTGTCACGCATAGTTCTGCTGTTTCTAAACAGTAAATGGTGAATTGTTCACTGTCTATTAATTTTTGACAGGTTATCATCTGCAGAACATTATGGATTCTTTTGATTAGTTCCTCATCTATGCCAGTTATATGAGCAACTACTCCTGCATTTGCAAAAAATTTCCGAGCAACATTTCCGGTATTCGTGGTTCCAGATCCTTGTTTTACAACATCTACTGTTAGTGATAGCTGGCTTTTCAACTCTGCTTGTATACGTTTCTTAGCAGTCATTTTCATACTTTTGTGCTCCTCGGTTCTAGCTGCCCATAACTGAAATTCTAAATTGTAAGCTATGTGTAGTAGATACTCAAGGCAACGAATCCAGCAGTGCAGAATTGAGAAGCCAAATTTATAATAATCTTCATTAGGTTTTAAATTTATAACGTAAAGAAGATTATTCATGAACTTTGGTCCAACACGACAGATGTTGCAACAGTTGGTGCTTCTTTGATTTGTCAAATAATTGACAACTTTCCCATCTACCATAGTACAGTACATTTTAAACCCAACTTCATACCTCATGCCCTTTACCTCAACTATATACGTCCTTACTTTGTTTAGTAATTCAGTGTTGAACTTATATTCTTCTTTTACAAGGGATTCACTTTCTTTAGTGAATTCAAATTTTAGTGGCCTGCAATATCGAACAGAAGAGGGTGTGTCATTCGTCCAGCAAACTCTGTCTCCTGCTTTTAGCTGGAGCGGAACAATGGAAGTTACAAAAACTGCTGCGTCCGACCAAGAAGAATGCGACGACCATCTTTGTCTTGTAGTTTGCTGACCGGATGCTCCATCCATTCCCCACTTCCCGACCAGCAGCAATTTCTCGTTGCTTATTTTTTGCCTAGTATCGTCGTCTAATGTTAATATAATTCTTTCAGTTGTGTGTCCTAAAAGACTAATTATATTGACACTAGCTCCTGATTCCGAAACATGTACACAATCATCTGGAGGAAAGCATTCTTTTTTTGCTTCAGTAATTAATTTATAAGTCGGATACGAAGTTACACCGTTGTTTATTTTATCGTGATACCGCATTTTCTCGTATGTATCCTTCGTTTGACGTAAGTCAACATACATCGCTAAAACGTGAATTGGATCTTTTGTGCTTTTTTTATCGGGTGGTAAAGCTGATGGGAGCTCAATGAAAGAATTATCAGTACTCCTTGACTGATGTAATGTTAAAGCACCAGCCAGTTCTTCCTCGCTATGAACTATTGCAAGCTCCTCAGATCGTCGCTTTTTCGTCATTATAGAACCGGCATGAAATGTCACTCGAGGACGTCCACGTTTCTTGGTATTCTCTTGCGTGTTATTAGGGGATACGTTTTCAACGAATTTCACGATGAACGTTTTAGACAAAAAATCAGGATATTTGTGAAGAAAAACATTTTTCTGTCGCTTTACATCCTGCCATTTTCTCATAAATGTCTTCAAAAACGTATTTTGTAATGCGGATTTAATCTGCTTCATTTTATGTTCAGAAAACGATTCCTGAGAGCGTATATAATTTAAAATTATATCTGCCCTGTTTGTTTTCGGATTGCCATCGAAATTCCAAATTACATCGCATAAATCAGAATGACTTATATTATACGCCATATTGACTGCCAAGTTAATAAAAAGTGTGTGTAATCCGCGCTGTGATTCATTCGCTTATAGACTACCAGGAGTATGATTTCACTTTCGAACTTTGCTTTCAGTGCTTTCCACCTAGCGGCAAGCGACTGGAATTATGAACAATTTCATAGTCATTTGTTTTCTTCCGGTACCCTATAAGGGAATGAATCTCAGCACGGATTACAGGCAGTTTTTATTAACTTGGCAGCAGTGTCTTACAGTATAAGTTATTCTCATTTATGGTACGTAATTTGGGATTTCGATGGCAATCCTAAAACTAGCAGGGCGGATATTATTTTAAATTATATACGCTCTCACAAATCGTTCTCTGAACATAAAACGAAGCAAATTAAATCCGCCTTACAAAAAACATTTTTGAAAACATTTATGACAAAATGGCAAGATGTAAAGCGGCAGAAAAATGGTTTTGTTCACAAATATCCTGATTTTTTGTCTAAAACGTTCGTCGTGAAATTGAAAACGTATCCTCTAATAACACGCAAGAGAGTGCCAGGAATTACAGGAGTACCAGGAGTACGTTAATTACTGAAGCAAAAAAAGATTGCTACTCTTCAAGCGACTGTATAGAAGTCTCGGAATCAGGAGCTAGCATCAATATTATTAGTCTCTTAGGACATACAACGGAAAGACTTCTTTTAACATCAGACGATGATGCTAGACAAAAAATAAACAACGAAAAGTTGCTGCTGTTCGGGAGGTGGGGAATGGATGGAGCATTACTTCAGCAGACCACAAGACAAATTCTTTATAAACATAGCCATATAAACAGAGTGATACTTTCTAAAGTACCGCTCAGTACGTTTTTCTATGGTATTTTAACAATAATTATCGAGTATTGCACCTAAATTGATAACAATTTTGACATCTGTCAATAATAAATTCTTCAAAACTTTAGCTAGCGATGAATTACTGATCAAATTTAGTTTCAAAGTATTATAAGTGGCCCTGATGTACGTATTTGTGTAGTATTTCTCAAAATATCCTCCAATATTTCAAACATGCTAGTATTTTGAAGCATCTGTACATCCCTATAAATGTTATTTGTTTTATGACAGGTCTTACATTACATACACGTTGACAGTTCATGTAACTTCTATCAAATGTCACATCTTAATTTTCACATCAAAATTGAAGTCAACAATCACAAGAACCTTTGAACCCATGAAAAAAGTGAATTCAATTACATATATTATAGTATATTATTGTTGACAATAGTATATGCATTGTATATGATTATACATCAGCCATATATAATGATATATACGAATATATCTCATTATAATTTATATATGACCACATAATCTACTTTTTGTGGTTTATATAGAATTATTTATGATTTATATGTGATTTTAGATTTATTATGTACGATATATTCATACCTATTCATATTATAAATTCATTCCATTTAGAATACTTACAGTATTCTATGAAATGTAGCGCAATACTTTTCTGCACACTTTCTTAAGGAATGTAGAGCATGCTACCTACATTTTCATACTCGACATTTATCAATTCATCAACGACATTGGTAACCTGTAAAAATTAAGTGCTGGTTAATGAAAACAGTACTTTCATCCTCGTGAAAACCAATTTAATGGCAATTTCCAGTTTTCAACATTGTTCGCGCCACTGTCGCGCCCCCTACGGTTTTTTTATTTATGAAAATTCAATTTTTGGCAGTGGATTTATAAAGTACGGTCCTTTCTGCGAATTTAAAAAAAAAATTCGTTACAATCGGTGTAGAATTGGTGTGGCAGCGATTTTTGTTGTCCAAACTGTCCTCGATCCCTACTGTGCGCCCGGTCCAGTGCTCCGTTTGGGCCGGTTGCCCTTTATAGCGGCCACATTAGCATATGTGGCCTTTGACTTGGGTTCTCCATCGGCCTTGAGGGGAGGTCTCCTTCGCTGTTCTGGGAGTAATCTCTCCTCAATGGCGGAAAATCTAGCGTCGATGAGCCTTCCTACTCTGGTCATCATTTCGCGCGCTAGGCTTTCCGTCTCCTCCAGGTTGGAGCCTCTTTCTTGGTATGAGACCGCGGAAGGGGGAGACCGAGGGGGGTGGAGACCGAGGGGGGTGGAGTCCCATCCTTTTCCACAATCTCCATCCTACCGGAGAGATGGGAGCAGCGGGGGGACGTTTTGTTTCCTCCGCTCCTCTCCTTCAGCTCCCCCAGGACCTTCTCCAGTCTTTCGACTTTACTTTTTAGGGAGTCGACTTCCCGCCTCAAATCGAGGTTTTCCCTTTCTAGCCGGAAGACTTCCTCGTCCCTGGTTGTTGATATGAGGGTCTCCATGGCGCCTGAAATTGATTTTGCAGCCTCCTTAAGGACACGCACATATGTGCCCTTGAGATTCTGCGATTTCTTGGCTACCTCCATGACCAAATCAATATCTGTGCGGACCTGGTCCTGGAGGGTTAACATACCTTTTCTTCCGAGGCTCTCACTGCTCCCTCTCCCACTGGCCATTGAGGCCCCATCACTAACAATATCCAGCGCAAAGCCAGCTGATCTTGTGCGCCTGGCCTCAAGCGCTGCCTCCGCCACCTCTCTCTCGGCCTGTAGGCGAAGGAGCTCCTCTTCCTCACGCCTCGCCTCTCTCATCGCTGCCACGAAGCCAACGTACTCCCTTGTGGTAGAGGGGCGGCCTCTCTTCCTTTTTATCCCTGATATCACAGACGACATCGAAGCCGTAGCAGCAAAAGAGGCAATCGATGTATTCGAGGCGTCTGAGTCACCTTCTTCTGACCTAGTACCAAGCTCCAGAGCAGCTTGCTTCTTTTTCTTGTGCGAGAGAGGACCTCTCCGCACTCCTCAATGACAACGCGGGTGGGGAAAGTTTGAAAGAGGAAAAACCTCTCTCATCGTCCACCGTTTACCTGCTCTCTTCTGTTTCTCGCGGCTAGTGCCGCAAATGCTGCACCCTCAGCAGATGAGGATATATCCTCCACTGCAATCACTAATGGCTTGGTTTTATTTTTAATAAGCTTATCCATAGAGAGTAAGTCGTGTGTATGCTATCGACGGTTCGCCCATCATGGGAGTCCCACCGCAGTGGGACATCTTTCCCCGCCGTAAGAAGAACCCTATTTAAGCATGCGGAAGCCGAGAAGTGGCGGATGGCCAATCCTATCCGCATGAGGTGACTCTAAAGAAAAGGGTTACAGGATAGGCCTGCTCCATAAATGACGCTAAAGTTTTAACGTCTCCCCTATTGCCAGGGCGCTACTGATCCGAACAGCGCATACCCTGACCTCAGGCTCGACGGTGCTCGGGCAAACCACCCCCAGCAGTGGTATAAGGGGACGCTAGCCAAGCGCCCCTCCATACGTACGCCCGGTTACCCGTCAACCCCAGGCTAGGCTCCGAACAACGAGCAGGAGCGGTCTTCCCACGTTGAACATGTGGGTTCAGGCGGTTTTTGCCTGGACTTATGGATGCCTGGACTTATGCACCCGCGTCTTCCCCCACAGAGGTCAGGTACTGACGTCACTGCTCGCCACGGTCGGGGGGCTACTACTCCCCCCTTGGTTAGTCTCCTGGGAATACCCACCGGGGCCGGCCGCACCCCATTCATGCGTCATGCACACACACGCTCTGTGGCGCCGCCTGAAGGCCACAGTTGCTCCGACCTCGGAATATGTCCGAGCGGCCCGGGCACCCGAGCCAAAATTTGGCTCCTCTGCCGTCCAGCCCCGACCTCGGAATACGTCCGAGCGGCCTGGAACGGCCCAGCCCGGTGGGCCCGGGAGTTCCGGGACACCACCGGCCCGTCGCTCCACCTCCATCCCGCGTACTACGGGACTACGTCCCGCAGCCGTTTGGAAGAAGAGGTGGAGCAGTGTTGCCTCAGCCTTCCCTCCGCTGGGACGCCCCACGCGTTTGGAGCACCGGACGCGGAGGAAACCCAGGTAGTCGGGAACACCCGACAAAAATCCCGTTGGCGCTCTTAGTCGGAGGAGACTCCTCCCCGCCGGGCCAGAGATGGTGGCAATGCCATCCATCACTGCCCCGACGGATCAAAAAAGTCCCTCCTTAAGCCCCCTCACCACGACAAGGTGGCGCCAATTCGAGGGGGGTCACACGGTTACCCGTGGATCAGAGAGTGGGCCAAATCCCCCGAAGGGGAGACCCTCATCCCAGTCCCTCCTACCAGGGACAAACCTCCGAGAGAGTGCCCTATCACCAGGGACATCTCTCGCAAAACGCGTGTCTGTCTCCATATGTTTATAGTGCGGTGAGACAGAAACCCCCACTAGACGGATGCCTGTGTTGCCAGTCAGCCAGCTACTCGGAGCAAGTCCCCCCGTATGCGACCAACGGGTCCAACACACCCTAGGACCCGAGGACCATTAGGGGCCTCATCACACGGTAGGATGAAATGAGTGCCATTATCCTGCTGGGATGCCAACAGCGGGACCAACCACTCACTCCAAGCGCGCTGCCTCCTAACGTCAGGCCACGCCATTTATGCCGGTGTTATCTGAAAACAGATGAACTCCCGGCCCCGCTCGCCTCCGGAATTTATACAGGGGGAAAGCGAACCCCTGTTCGGGTATGAATTGCCTCGGGTCTTGTGCCGTCAGCAAGTCATTCTACCGCCAGTCCGTTATCTTTGCAGATAAACGGGCCGCACCGTTTCCGCCTCCGCGTTTTTATACAAAGGGGAAGGCGTACCCCTGCCGTACGATGTCTGACATCGGGACGTATGTCCTTCCGCCAGACATCGCCGTCTTTTCGCGACCACCCCGGAATTTACCCAGGGCGAGTAGTCAACCCTGCCTTTCCCACGTGGGAGACCTACCCGAATCCCCGAATTGATCGTGGAGATGTGATCTACAGGGTGTTATCGACTACTCGGACTTTTCATCGATCAACACCCCGTACCGTTTCCGCCTCCGCGTTTTTATACGAGGGGGAAGGCGTACCCCTGTCCGTACGATGTCTGACATCGGGACATACGTCCTTCCACCAGACATCGCCGTATTTTGCCCGCCGCGATGTGGTTTCGTTTTATTTTATCCAAGGGGAAACCACACTTCTTGCAACCGACTTTTCCGCCCCCTCGAAGAAGGGGAGGCTAATTCGCCCTGCCCGAACTCTCATTGTGGGAGTTGTGATAGCTATCTAGCGGAGGAGCGACCGTCCCGGAAGTGTACCGCCGCTCCGAAGAGCTACGCACTCCAAGAAGCCGTCCCCCGTGCTCCCATCCGAGGATAGGAGCGGTCATCTATCCTTCAGGTTCCGGATGCCACGCTCAGAGCGCGAGATCTGTCCCCCTCCGGTGGGTACCGTTACAAACACGGAAGGGCGCTAGTCGCCCTTGATATCGCGCGATCCCTTCAGAGAGATCCATTCCCGCAAGGCGCGTGACGGCTTAAGGACCGACAGTCCCCGATCTACCTGTCCAGCCGGTTAGCTGGCTTCTCGACCGTGACCGTCACATTGCGCCGGCGAGTCTGGACCGCCCGTCCAGCATCCAGGAATGCATGCGGTACATGCACCCTGCCCGAGAGGTGTGCTCTTAGCCATCCCTCCACCCCGGATTGTCCGGAGCTTCGGGACAGAGCCTCTCCACCACGACAAGGTGGCACACCGTCGGAGAGGATATGACAGTTTACCTTGCTGTACATATAATAACTTGGCAGCCAAAGAAAAAAATTATATACAACTTTGTTATCCAAAAATAAATCAAAGTGACATTATTTTTGAAAAAGTTGAAGCACAACCTGATGGTACATGTTGTGGAATTTACGCTGCAGCTTTTGCCACAACTATAGCTTTAGGAGGCAATCCTTGTAACGAAAAATATTCCAAGGATGTAAAGTGTATGAGACAACACTTTATAAAAATCATACAAAATAATAAATTATTACCTTTTCCAAAAATGTATAATGTATAAAAAACTTTTGGAAATATTTATAGTAATGTTAGAGTTTCAATAGAGAAGGAAATGAGACAAGACACGTTTCAATAGAAATTGGAAACTATTCTGATTACAAATTATAAATAAAAAATCAGAAATGTCTATTACGACAATACTGATTATAATAAAAATCAGAAGATCGGAGAGACGGAAAAAATATGTTGGTTGCGTTCTCACGAGTATGGGCGTTGGAGGGGCCCATTCTACATTTTCAATATTCAAAATCATATGTTTTGACTTTGTTGTATATTTTGTTATATATTATTTTAAGAAAATATACTAAATATGTATATTATTTGTATCCTGATTAATTCAATAAATAAATCACGCTGCACAAGTTCTAACACGAAAAATACATATTGCATATGTATGTGTATGTGTATGTGTGTATATACAGGGTGTCCCAAAATCACAGGCCAATACTGATAGGGTAGGTAGGGTAGGTAGGGAATGGGGTGGAGATGGGAATGAGATAGGACACTTCTGTCCAATCATGCACCCCCGCAGAGATACAGAGGGTGGAAGTAGTATGAATCCGCGGCGCGCTATGACAAGCCGCTTGTCGGTGAGGCGAGCGCGCGAGTAGTGGTGTTGTCTCCACTAGCCGGCGCAGCCGAGAATCCGTGTGAGCTGCAGGCACGTAGTAGTAGGTAGTAAGTGAGGGACACTAACGTCGTGTGTGTGGCTACGGCTTGCACTGCAGAGTGCAGTGCGTGGAGGAGAGAATATGGTGCATAGAGCGGAAGATGTGATGGGGAGATCATGGGCTTCGTACGAACCTTCTTGTTACGAACAATTATTTTAAATTAAAAGCTTTGATTTCTTTTTGCAAATTGCGCATATGCCAATAACTCTTTTTTCGTTCTTTTTCCTCCGCATGAGCTCACCGATTTCGAAACTAGCGATGTATCGTGAAGGCATCGGTGTTGATAGGGATACTATTGAAACTCGCTCGTATTAAATGAAACAAGCTTACATAAAAATAATATCATTGAAAGATCTTAGCGTACACGCATAAATTTCATTAAATCAAAACAGATTTTTGTTCAGTGCTCGCTTTATTCGCTCGGTCACTAGGTATGAATATGTTTGCACCAACAACTTCCTGACAAGGCGTAATTAAAATATCATATTATAATTCACATTATTTCATGTCATATTTTTGTAACATTCTTTTTAAATGACTAATGAGCATGTGACAAACGATTTCGTTCAAAAACTAATGAGAAAAATTCCACGTGGAAACACATACATTTAAAAAAATGAAAATAAAATCGTCAATTTTTGAGATATCGAAAATCGGTTAACACGGTTCCTTTATACCTTAAACAGTTCGAAAATATGAAATTTTGTAATTAAAAAATGATAATCAATTTTGGAGCTATTGAAATATGGTTAACGCTGTTCAATGGTACAATCGTGTACGAACGAAGTTCTATTGAAACAACGTTGACCGTATTTCAATAGCTCCAAAATTATCATTTTTTAATTACAAAATTTCATATTTTCGAACTGTTTAAGGTATAAAGGAACCGCACTCCAAAAGTGACGAATTTATTATCATTTTTTAATTACAAAATTTCATATTTTCGAACTGTTTAAGGTATAAACGAACCGATTTTCGATATCTCAAAAATTGACGATTTTACTTTCATTTTTTAAATGTATGTGTTTCCATGTGGAATTTTTCTCATTAGTTTTTGGGCGAAAGTGTTCAAATAAAGCTTTATCGAACCGCGTTGGCCGTTTTTTCGTTATCTCTAAAACTATAGATAAGCTTTTTTAACACGTTTGTAAAAATTTTTAAATGCCATTATTCCGTAAATATTGAGATACGGGAAAAACGAAAAATGTACAAAAGGTTACAAACGATTGTCGATCGAATGGCAGAATTGAAAATCCGATTTTTCCAAAACGTTGTCCTCAGCAATTAAAAAAAAAAAAAACGAATTTAAAAAAATACGAATTAATTTTTTTTTTTTATATCGCAGGGGAAACCCTTTATGGGTTCCCCGACCTTGGGGAGGTCGGGGATATGTGGGAGTCCCGGGCATGAGGAACAGCCCAGTATACCCACTAAAACCCCTGCGGCCAGAAGAAGAATTGGCGTTGCTTGTTGAATTTCCCTGGAAAAATTAGAAAATGTTACATTATTTTTCAGTATAGAGATAATAGAAATAGAAATAGAAATTTTTCTAAATACTCCATTAATTTCCGAATCTTCGAATGCTTACGTTACAGGAGATGCTCGAAATGTCCGCCATTCTCCTGCAAGCATAATCTTGCGCGGTTAGGTTAAGTGAATTATGCCTTCCCGCACACGGGCAATATCGGCCGAGGTTATTAATGTTACGGCTGCGTGGATCCTCGTGACCAGCTCTTCTGGCGTTTCCACATCACGGTCGTAGACTTTTTTCTTTAGATAGCCCCTCCAAAAAAATCTAAAGGAGTCAAGTCTGGGGAGCTGAAAATGATGCAAATGTCATGAATATGGTACTTGAGTGTTTTAGATTAATAAGGAATGTAATATTTTCAATTACCGTGAAGGCCACGGCACTGGTCCTCCTCTTCCAATTCAACGATCGGGAAACGATTCATTTAAAAAAGCTCGCACTCGTCTGGAGTAGTAAGCTGGAGCTCCATGTTGGAACCATATGTCCCGAGCACCAGGCCCCTCGTCGATCATCTCGGGCAAAGTTTCATTTAGGAAAATATAATAATTTTCCCCCTATTAAAAAAAAATTGACATTTAAATTTTATTAAATAGATTTTATTAAATAGAAAATAATTTTTTTCTTGAGCGGGAGAAAGTTGAGGGGGAGGGGGTGGCGTGCGTGGGAGAAATGTTAAAGAAACTCACGTTCAGTGGATCTGGAAGAAGTCGAAGGATAATTTCGTCGTGTAAGATTGCGCCCCAAACGTTCAGCCGTGGCCACTCATATTGGAAAGTATTTTCACGGCTCTCGGATTTTCCAACGCCCACACGTGGCTATTGTGCTGATTAAATATTCCTTCACGTTGGAAATACGATTCGTCCGTTCAGCACACATTCCAAAGAAAATTGGGAATTTCGTTATGCGCAATAATAAATTGGCAAAAATCCATCCTCTTCTCTTTCTCTTCGTCGCCAGGTAACAATTCCTGTAACGTCGTATAATGGTACAAATGGTATCCTTCACTTCGAAGGATACAGTGGACTACCGATTTATTTGTTCGAAGGCGACGGGCAATTCGTCGCGTGCTGATGGTCGGATCTTCTTCCACCTTCTCGAGGACGTCCTCCTCAAGATCTGGAATTCTACGGTCTCGATAACGACCTCCATGAGAACGAGGAACCAAACAATTTTCTTCTCCTATCCGACGATGCAAATTCGTGAAAATGAACCTTTCGATTTGGGCTGCGACGATCAGGGTAATCACGTGCGTATAAAGCGGCTGCCATTGAGGCGTCACCACCGCACATACCATAATAAAAGTGCATGTCCCGGTATTCGATAGCCGTAAATTCCATATCGATTATGATGAATAATCCACAATTTAACAGTTCACAGCGAAAGTTGCCACCGACAAGCGGCTTGTCATAGCGCGCCGCGGATTCGTACTACTTCCACCCTCTGTATCTCCACGGGGGTGCATGATCGGACAGAAGTGTCCTATCTCATTCCCATCTCCACCTCATTCCCTACCTACCCTATCAGTATTGGCCTGTGATTTTGGGACACCCTGTATATATATATATATATATATATATATGTATATACAGGGTGTTGAAAAAAAAGGGTCACATATTTTGATAGCAGGTAGCATTGATCAAAACAAGAAGAAAAGGTCTAATTAACATGGGTCCTAAGACTAATATCTTCAAAGATACAAGCTATTTTGTTATTTGAGCTCTTTGTCATTTTCTTATTAGTCGTGTCATCTTTAGAATGTAATGAACAAAGGAGTAGGGGAGAGTGGGGTACAATGGGAATATCTTTTTTCTAGGTGCCTTAAAAAATAAACAAAGAGAGATAAAGAAACAATTTTTATTTTAATATGAAATGTAATCATTTATCTTCCATAAAAAAACTGAAGTAAAGAAACTAAAATGATAACAAAATAAAAACTTTTTTTACAAAAGAAAAATTTTTTAGTGCTGATTCAGCATTAGAGGAGGTGCTCTACGTGATTGCCATTCACATACATTTACAGTTTCTTTACTTCAGTTTTTTAAATGGAAGATAAATGATTACATTTCATATTAAAATAAAAATTGTTTCTTTATCTCTCTTTGTTTATTTTTTATTTTTTAAGGCACCTAGAAAAAAGATATTCCCATTGTACTCCACTCTCCCCTACTCCTTTATTCATTACATTCTAAAAATGACACGACTAATAAGAAAATGACAAAGAGCTCAAATAACAAAATAGCTTGTATCTTTAAAGATATTAGTCTTAGAACCCATATTAATTAGACCTTTTTTTCTTGTTTTGATCAATGCTACCTGCTATCAAAATATGTGACCCTTTTTTTTCAACACCCTGTATATACAGGGTGATTCAGAACGACTTAGTTGTCCGGGCACAGACGTATTCCTGAGTGAATTCTGAGACGATTTTTCCTTTGCCAAAATTTTATTTGGAGCTTAGATTTTGAGTTGTTAATGAAAATAGTTAGCGAATCGTGAGCGTACGAGAGGCAGGCAGGCAGGGACGGCGCAAGCCGCGATTCACCGTTACACGCGGGCGCTTACGCGAGGCGCCCGCTGCGATCAGCTGACGTAGCAGGCCCAAATACACATACACACACATCTCTCTCTCTCTCTCTCTCTCTCTCTCTCTCTCTCTCCCTCTCTCTGTCCCTTTCTCTGTCTCTCTCTTTGTCCCTCTTTCTCTCATACACACACACACACACACACACACACACACACACACACACACACACACACACACACACACATTCACTTACCTTATCAAATTCGATGTCTTCGTATACCGCTTGACGGATAAATAATTCCATTCGAAATTAACAATAACACACACGTCTTATTTTACACGTATTTTACACGTAATGCAAATCCACGATAATACACACGATTGAGGATACGATATTTTTTTTCTTTCACGTATGTCAACACTTTTTTTGTATCGAATTTATTCACGCTTTTAAGTGATTTATAAATCGAGTCATTACTATTAATCACTACCGAGTAATCTCACTTCGCGGCTTATTTTTATAATTAAGAAACAATACACACATTGCACACAATCACAGTATAATCCACACAGCATGCATGTCCAAAAGATGTACAGAGGACATTCCAATAAGAATATCTTTCAGAGATACGATCTCTTTGGGATGTCCTACAAACGTTTCCTGGATATGCAAGCTGTGTAGGAATTAATCCGCGAAACTTTTTGTCTTGTACGAAGTCTGTCACGTATCAGTACTTTCACACACTCACACTCGACTCGAATAAATCTGTTCGTTGCTGTTAATCACTACCGATTAATTTTATTCAGCGACCGACAACGATCCGAAGAAAGAAACGCGTTTACACGATACACGTAACGCCCGGTACGCGATGCGACTGTAGCAGGCTTGAAACAGCTGAGATCGTCTCAGCTGTTTCAAAAAACATAACCTGCTACAGTCGCATCGCGTACCGGGCGTTACGTGTGTCGTGTAAACGCGTTTCTTTCTTCGGATCGTTGTCGGTCGCTGAATAAAATTAATCGGTAGTGATTAACAGCAACGAACAGATTTATTCGAGTCGAGTGTGAGTGTGTGAAAGTACTGATACGTGACAGACTTTGTACAAGACAAAAAGTTTCGCGGATTAATTCCTACACAGCTTGCATATCCAGGAAACGTTTGTAGGACATCCCAAAGAGATCGTATCTCTGAAAGATATTCTTATTGGAATGTCCTCTGTACATCTTTTGGACATGCATGCTGTGTGGATTATACTGTGATTGTGTGCAATGTGTGTATTGTTTCTTAATTATAAAAATAAGCCGCGAAGTGAGATTACTCGGTAGTGATTAATAGTAATGACTCGATTTATAAATCACTTAAAAGCGTGAATAAATTCGATACGAAAAAAGTGTTGACATACGTGAAAGAAAAAAAATATCGTATCCTCAATCGTGTGTATTATCGTGGATTTGCATTACGTGTAAAATACGTGTAAAATAAGACGTGTGTGTTATTGTTAATTTCGAATGGAATTATTTATCCGTCAAGCGGTATACGAAGACATCGAATTTGATAAGGTAAGTGAATGTGTGTGTGTGTGTATGCGTGTGCGTGTGTGTATGAGAGAAAGAGGGACAAAGAGAGAGAGACAGAGAGAGGGAGAGAGAGAGAGAGAGAGAGATGTGTGTGTATGTGTATTTGGGCCTGCTACGTCAGCTGATCGCAGCGGGCGCCTCGCGTAAGCGCCTGCGTGTAACGGTGAATCGCGGCTTGCGCCGTCCCTGCCTGCCTGCCTCTCGTACGCTCACGATTCGCTAACTATTTTCATTAATAACTCAAAATCTAAGCTTCAAATAAAATTTTGGCAAAGGAAAAATCGTCTCAGAATTCACTCAGGAATACGTCTGTGCCCGGACAAATAAGTCGTTCTGAATCACCCTGTATATGTATATATTTACAGTGATGGGAAAAAGTTCCGGAACGGTCAAATAACTCAGCGAGATTGCATTTTTTGGAAAATTGTTATATACGAAAGTTTTATGATTTTTCCCTATCTATCTAATGGTGATATTAATTTTGACCTTGACTATTATTTTGAAGGTCATTTCGAGATCAAGTTCAATTTTTCAAATGGGAACCACTATTTTTTACCGCGAATTTGGAAAGAGCGGAAAATTGTACGTTCAGGACATGACCTTTTAAATCAGAGTCAAGGTCATTTCAAGGTGAATATCTCATAAATTCCTGTATGACAATAATATCTCGACAAGATTGCATTTTTTTGCGAAATGCTATTCCCTGGCTATCTACTGGTAATATTGAATTTAACCTTGACTATTATTTTGCAGGTCATTTCAAGGTCAAGTTCAATTTTTCAAGTGGGAACCACTATTTTTTACAGCGGAAAGTCTTAGGTCAGAACATGACTTTGACTAGACTCTTTAATTCAATGTCAAGGTCATTTCAAGGTAAATGTTCGAAAATTTTAGGGATGGCAATAGTAACTTAGCGAGGTTTTAACTGCAATTTCAAACATCCTGCAATATGTATGATCAGTCTTTTCTAACAATACCGCCGGCATTAGCATTACCCGAGATGTACCGCGTGGAGGTTGCACGGTCGGGTTTACATCTCTTCGGGGTGCTTTGTTCAGGTGGTTCCCCTTGCCGTCACCTGTTTGTGTGTGTGTGTGTGTGTTGTATTTAATGTATTAAGTGTTCAAACTGTTGCCCGTGCACTGCTTGGCAGTGACCCATACGTATGTAAATACTTTCCTGAACATTTCGCAACATTTCTGGTGTGATTGAATTAGAAACATTTATTATCCTTGCTTGCAATTCATTAATATCGGCAGGTTTTTTCTCAAACACTTTACTCTTCAAGTATCCCCAATAAAAGTAGTCCAACGGTGATAAGTCCGGTGATCTGGGCGGCCATTCAATCGATCCTCTTCTACCAATCCATTTATTAGGAAACACTTCATTAAGGTAATCTCGAGTAACTACCGCGAAGTGAGCTGGGGCTCCATCTTGTTGAAACCAAACTTGTTCAAAAGCAGGTCCAAGAATTTCTTGGATATGTAGGACCACTTGCGTTCGTAATAGATGCAGATAATTCTCAGCATTTATGTTCCCTGCGATAAAATACGGTCCAACAATATTTTGTCCAATAATTCCTGCCCAAACATTAAGTTTTTTGGGTGTTGAGTATGCGAATCTCTCATCCAATGAGGATTAACATCCGCCCAATATCGCATGTTCTGACGATTGACAGATCCGCTCAATTCAAAAGTAGCTTCGTCAGAAAAACAAATCCAACTGAAGAATTGATTGTTATCGTCATATCTCCTCATCATTTCATCGCAAAACTCTACTCTTCTGTCATAGTCATCTTCAGAGAGTTCTTGGACGAGTCGTATTTTAAACGGGTGGTAACCGTGTGACTTTAAAACTTTTGTAACGGATTTTTGGTCGATATCATATTCCTGAGCTATTCTCGAAGGAGGATTGTGCGGGTTTTCAATAATATTTTGGAGAACCTGCATAGACACGTCATCGTTAGTAGCTGTTTTTGGTCTACCCGATCTTTGTTCGTCAATAACTGAACCAGTTCTCTGGAAAAGTAAAACAGTACGATGGATAGTAGATTTTGAAATAGGATCACGATTTGGAAATCTGTTATTAAACAGCGTGGCAACTTCTTCATAGGATCTCATTTTATCACCACATCCTCGCATTATAAGAACATGAATACGCTCTGTATCAGTCAAACGCATTTTCGATACAAAACCGATAGAAAACCAACCATAAAGTTACAATGCAACAATGAATAATTGTATGAAATTATTTTTACAACGATAGCGGCATGAAGAAGATACTCGAAAACAATTTAAAGCTTATGAGGTCTGTTCGCGACTGACCGGATCAGTCAAGAGAGAGGTGGACGATCACGCACACACGCAATTAACTCACACACAAGTTTGTAACAGAAATTAACAAAGTATATTTACAGTCAAATAAAGTTATATACACAGATATTTACAATGTTTAATGTGTACCGGGTGTACACGTTTCAGCGCACGGCACTGGGCACTGCGCAGACAGCGCGAGTCCGCGCACGAAGCGCGCGAGTCCAGTACGAGAAGTCTGAGCGCGGGAGCCGCGGACAAACCGACACGCGTGGAGCAAGCGACTCCAACCAGGCGCGTGTTGAACGGCAGAGCAAGCAATTCTGCGAACGCAAGAAAAGGATAAAGGCGTTATCCTTTTGGTTGTGCGAACTATCCGTGCGAATACTCGAAAAACTGAAGTTAAAGCGTGCGGGTCGTACCTCGAATGAATCTTAGCAGACTGGCCCTCGTCCCCACCTTGCATCCGTTTTTATACTGTGCTTTTCTGGAATGTTCTTTCCTGTCGTCACTTCCTCTTGAAGGAAATGACGACATAAAAAGAACACTCCAGAAAAGCCCGGAAAATTCTATATAAATACATTGGCATAAATATAATTCGAAATAAATCATTGGGGACGATGACGAGGCTTTTTTGAGATTAGGAAGGCGGCAGCGCCGCCGTTTCGCTACTTGCGCGCGCTCCGTGTGAGCGCGGCTAAGTTCTAAGACGTATTGATAGCGGGACGCAAGTCCCGCGTACAGCGTGAATGGAGAGCAGCGACGGTAATGCGTGCGAAGTAACACACATCACCGCCGCCACTCTCCAAGTATCGGTGCTGCATTACACCACCTATGTTGCACAGGCAACACAGGCGATGCAATGCAGCGTAGTGAAGACTCGGCGGAGCCCTTCGTTCGCTCGCGAACAAGGTCAAAACTTCTTATTTGCATAAATAATGTGGTAGTTACCTAATCAATACGGGTTTTACACAGAAATATTATTATGTACTAATTTTACATAAAAAATTCATTGAATGAATTTCATTTTGAATCATAATTGTTGAATTATTGAATCTAAATTGATTTCGACCTGCACCTCTCAAAAAACAAGCAAAAGTAATGTAATTATTACATGCGTGTGTGTGTGCGTGTGCATTTAAAAAAAACACGCACAAACAGGTGACGGCAAGGGGAACCACCTGAACAAAGCACCCCGAATAGACGTAAACCCGACCGTGCAACCTCCACGCGGTACATCTCGGGTAATGCTAATGCCGGCGGTATTGTTAGAAAAGATTGACCATACATATTGCAGGATGTTTGAAATAGCAGTTAAAACCTCGCTAAGTTACTATTGCCATTCCTGAAATTTTCGAACATTCACCTTGAAATGACCTTGACATTGAATTAAAGGGTATGGTCAAAGTCATGTTCTGATCTAAGACTTTCCGCTGTAAAAAATAGTGGTTCCCATTTAAAAAATTGAACTTGACCTCGAAATGACCTTCAAAATAATAGTCAAGGTCAAATTCAATATTACCAGTAGATAGCCAGGGAATAGTAAAAATAATTTCATACAATTATTCATTGTTGCATTGTAAGTTTATGGTTGGTTTTCTATCGGTTGTATCGAAAATGCGTTTGACTGATACAGAGCGTATTCATGTTCTTATAATGCGAGGATGTGGTGATAAAATGAGATCCTATGAAGAAGTTGCCACGCTGTTTAATAACAGATTTCCAAATCGTGATCCTATTTCAAAATCTACTGTCCATCGTACTGTTTTACGATTCCAGAGAACTGGTTCAGTTATTGACGAACGAAGATCGGGTAGACCAAAAACAGCTACTAACGATGACGTGTCTATGCAGGTTCTCCAAAATATTATTGAAAACCCGCACAATCCTCCTTCGAGAATAGCTCAGGAATATGATATCGACCGAAAATCCGTTACAAAAGTTTTAAAGTCACACGGTTACCACCCGTTTAAAATACGACTCGTCCAAGAACTCTCTGAAGATGACTATGACAGAAGAGTAGAGTTTTGCGATGAAATGATGAGGAGATATGACGATAACAATCAATTCTTCAGTTGGATTTGTTTTTCTGACGAAGCTACTTTTGAATTGAGCGGATCTGTCAATCGTCAGAACATGCGATATTGGGCGGATGTTAATTCTCATTGGATGAGAGATTCGCATACTCAACACCCACAAAAACTTAATGTTTGGGCAGGAATTATTGGACAAAATATTGTTGGGCCGTATTTTATCGCAGGAAACATAAATGCGAATTATCTGCATCTTTTACGAACGCAAGTGGTCCCACGTATCCAAGAAATTCTTGGACCTGCTTTTGAACAAGTTTGGTTTCAACAAGATGGAGCCCCAGCTCACTTCGCGGTAGTTACTCGAGATTACCTTAATGAAGTGTTTCCTAATAAATGGATTGGTAGAAGAGGATCGATTGAATGGCCGCCCAGATCACCGGACTTATCACCGTTGGACTACTTTTATTGGGGATACTTGAAGAGTAAAGTGTTTGAGAAAAAACCTGCCGATATTAATGAATTGCAAGCAAGGATAATAAATGTTTCTAATTCAATCACACCAGAAATGTTGCGAAATGTTCAGGAAAGTATTTACATACGTATGGGTCACTGCCAAGCAGTGCACGGGCAACAGTTTGAACACTTAATACATTAAATACAACACACACACACACACACACAAACAGGTGACGGCAAGGGGAACCACCTGAACAAAGCACCCCGAAGAGATGTAAACCCGACCGTGCAACCTCCACGCGGTACATCTCGGGTAATGCTAATGCCGGCGGTATTGTTAGAAAAGACTGAACATACATATTGCAGGATGTTTGAAATTGCAGTTAAAACCTCGCTAAGTTACTATTGCCATCCCTGAAATTTTCGAACATTCACCTTGAAATGACCTTGACATTGAATTAAAGAGTATGGTCAAAGTCATGTTCTGATCTAAAACTTTCCGCTGTAAAAAATAGTGGTTCCCACTTGAAAAATTGAACTTGACCTTGAAATGACCTTCAAAATAATAGTCAAGGTCAAATTCAATATTACCAGTAGATAGCCAGGGAATAGCATTTCGCAAAAAAAATGCAATCTCGTCGAGATATTATTGTCATACAGGAATTTATGAGATATTCACCTTGAAATGACCTTGACTCTGATTTAAAAGGTCATGTCCTGAACGTAAAATTTTCCGCTCTTTCCAAATTCGCGGTAAAAAATAGTGGTTCCCATTTGAAAAATTGAACTTGACCTCGAAATGACCTTCAAAATAATAGTCAAGGTCAAAATTAATATCACCATTAGATAGATAGGGAAAAATCATAAAACTTTCGTATATAACATTTTTCCAAAAAATGCAATCTCGCTGAGTTATTTGACCGTTCCGGAACTTTTTCCCATCACTGTATATATATATATATATATATATATATATATATGGGGCAAAATTTGTGAACTCGGCCACCCGGTCTCTCCATAATTCATGTGCATCAAGAAAGTTGTGCTTGGGCTTAAAATTTAGCTGAAAAGGTCTACTTTCGAATGACGTGTGCAATATTTGAAAATTCAAAATGGCGGACTCAGTCACAGCGCCAAGAGTATAAACAGCTAACCGAAAAAGTAAGTATCGTGTCAAAAAACGTATAATATCCAAAGGAAAAAAAATTTGTTTTTCATAATTTGTGCACAGGTTCGTGTACTTTATATCAGGTGTGTTCGATTTCTAAAAATTTAAAATGGCGGATCAAATATGGCGGACGATTTTTTTTAAATTGATCGGGTTTGCTTAATAATAGTTTCTCGGTGGTTTTCGGGGTCGCTGATTACGAATATAATGTTAGTTTTTTAAAATTCAAAATGGCGGATCCAATATGGCGGATGAATTTTTAAAAAATAATTAAAATGCTGGATGAAACGTGGCAGCTGATAAATCTATACTCAAAATTTGACTTTGAAAAAAATATGGTCATATTTTACGTCCGAATTTAAATTCAAATGCCCTCTTGCGATTTTTTAAAAGAATGCATTATTCTTTAAATAATAATGAAGTGCTGTTAAAATTATTGGAATTTAGGCAAAGAAAGTTAAACGTGTTTACGTTATAATAAATTTTTGACGTGAGAAGAACATTTGGAAATCGTTGAATACAAATAGGGGGCAGGTTCTGAAGATTCAAATCGCGGATACAAAACGGGGGACCGAAATTTACAAAAATTTTGTTACACACTTTTTCTAACCTCAAACATCCCCAAAATAGCCATTCTTCGGTTATATAACCTCAAATATCTCAAAACCCTGACGTGATGCGACAATTCTCAGCTCGGATTCGGATTCTACGCAAAAAACTGGTTCGGAAACGGCTCTCAGCTGCCCAATCAATATTCGTACCACTTTTAAATTTCGATCCTCCATATTGGATCTGCAATTTTAATTTTTACAATCTGTCCCCTATTTGTTAGTATTCAGCGATGAATCGCTGTTCACACGAGAAGGAATTTTTAATTCTCACAACATGCACGTGTGGGGAGATGAGAATCCTCGAGTCACTCGAGATAGAAATTTTCAAACTCGATGGAAACTCAACGTCTGGGCAGGAATAATGGGCACAAACATACTTGGTCCAGTAATTCTGCCAGATACATTAAATGGCGCATTTTATAAAGAATTTTTGGCAGAAAATATGGCAGATTTTTTGGAAGAAGTGCCATTAGCAGAGAGGAATAAAATCATATTCCAACAGGACGGTGCTGGACCACACAACGCCAGAGTCGTTACGGATTACTTGAACGAGCAATTTCCTGAACGTTGGATGGGTCGGTATGGCCCAATATCTTGGCCCGCAAGATCTCCGGATCTTAATCCGTTGGATTTTTTCCTGTGGGGACATTGTAAAGAGATAATCTACAGAAAGCTTCCCGAAGACGTCGACGATTTAAACAACAAACTCCATTATGCCATTTGGTCCATCGAAAATAATATTCTGGAGAAGACTCAAAGAAATTTATTGAGACGCATGAGAGCTTGTGTCACAATGGACGGTGGCCACTTCGAACATCTGCTATAAAAAAAGAAGAAAATGAAATAATCTGCCCTTTTCAGGGCAACCAAATATTTCGTTTCAAGGAACATTTTCTCCAAATTCGCAAATTATTAAAAACCAAACATAAATAAAATACATCAAATTATATTAATTAATATTTTCAGTTTTCAATAATTCAGTTTTTAATTCTGAGGCTTCAAATCATCGTACGTTCACGTTTCACATTGGCTGCGTTCAGCAAACAGAACAGACCAGTGAGCGCTTAGTGATTCTTTAATATGATTGGTTCTTGCATTTAGATCTTCGTTGGATCTAAGTGCAGAAACCAATTAAATAAAAGAATCACTAAGCGCTCACTGATCTGCTCTGTTGCTGAACGCAGCCACTTTCAATTGGTTACGGGATTGTCGTGATAACAATAACCTATCAAGTCAGTCGACTGCTTGCCGCGTCGAGTAAACACGTGTCGTCGAAAACGTGTTTTTCTTGTTCGAGTAATTTTCGCGCTGAATAGTTATCGTTAAATATTTCCTCGTTTTATCGATGAAGTGAGTGACAGAGATGTGAATGTGTTGTGTGCTTCGAAACGTGAACAATAAGAAAAAGGATAAAATCACTCCATACGAATTTGTCTCATCGCGGAAGCAATCAATTGTTTAGACAAAATGATACGTAAGTAAACATGTTGAAGCTTCTTCGATACATTCCTCTCCCTCCTCTCTCTCTCTCTCTCTCTCTGACGCATTCTTGAGTGCGTGAATAAATGTATATGCGTACGTGCGTGTGTCCGTCCGTCTTTTTTCTTTTTTTTTTGGTAACCCAGCGGAAATCTTTTATAGATACCCTGGAGACCCGGGGGAGTCTCCAGGGTTATGTGGGATTCACCGGGAGGGAAAGAAGTATCCCTCCCGGCATACCCACTAAAACCGCTGGGGGGTGCCTATCCTTGGCCCATAGTGAGGGGTGGAGGGGTATCGCTACGAAGCATTCGTCCCTCCACCCCTTGGGCGTGGCCGTATACGGCCTATGCCCGGGGAGAGGGGTGAGGTTAGTCTCCCCTCTCCCACACGGCATGGCTTCGGCCGTATACGGCCTCATTCCTGGGGAGATGGGGGGCGTTAACTCCCCACCTCCCTTTCCTGTACAGATGATATGGGGGAGGTTCGGCACCCCGAAACCTCCCCCGCCCCTCCTGGTGGTGTTGGGGGGCGGGAATTGCCCAGGGACCCCCGCCCCTGGGCAACCCCCCGCCGGAAGGGAAAGATAAGGGTTCCCTCCCGGCCCTCTTGAAAAGATGGGGAGGGGGAATAAGTCCCCCTCCCCTAGGGGGGGTTCCCCCTATTTTTACTTGGACCAGGACAAGATCGCCCTGGCCCTCGGGGGACCCCCCCTATCTTTACCACGCCCGTAGATGGGCTGGGAGACGGCGGGGGATATTCATGTTCCTCCTCAATGTACGAGGAGGAGGAGGACCCCCGCCGTCTCCATCCATACTACCCCTCCTCTGGGAGGGAGGGGAGGGGAGGGAGAAGGCAAAACCTCCACCTCCCCTCTTCTAATCCTCTCGGCCTCCTCCTTCTGCAGGATAACAGCCTCGCAGAAGGAGGAGACCGCCCGCCACTTTTCCTCTCCCTCTACCATTCCCCTAACAAGGGAAGGGAGGGAGAGGTCGGTGCCAACCACATCGACCAGGACTCGGCGCTCGTTGTCCCAAGCGGGACACTCCGCCAAAGTATGTTGCGCCGAGTCCTGGTCGGCCGCGCAGTGGTGGCACCGCGCCGTACGCTCCCGGCCAATCCGGTGCAGGTGTAGTCTCCGAAGTAGCCATGTCCGGAGAGCACCTGCACCAGACGGAATGAAACCGCGTCCGCACCTGTCTATCCACTGCGGTAGACAGGGCTGGATGGCGCTGGTGGTCCTCTTGCCCGCCCGGGCGCCCAACAGGGAGGCTTGCCAAGCCTCCAGGGCGCCCTGGCGGGCTTTCCTTCTTACCTCGGCCACGGCCCCTGGCGTTAATCGGGCCCTCCCGACCCCTCCCGGGTTCCTCGTACGCCGAAAAATCTCGGCGCACGAGTCTGCCAAGAGGGGTATGGGAAGGATGCCCGCCAGGGCCGTGGCGGCTGCATGTGAAGTGGTGCGGTAGGCACGGACAGCTCTTATGGCCAACCGGCGTTGTACCCGATTCAAAATCGGGACGATTCTCCGGTTGGCCGCGGCCCGATGCTACACCGGTGCTCCATAAAGAAGCACCGACTGCACCACATTCACATACAGCCTCCGAACCTTATTGTTGGGACTACCAACGTTAGGCAGGAGGCGGCTCAGACCTGCCGCCATCCTGTCTGCTCTGGGAACTATTCCATCAAAGTGATCTTTGAACTCCCAGAGCCCATCCAAGGTGAGGCCCAGATGCTTCATATTGGGCCCCACCTGGACGCGGTCTTCCCCTACCCAAATCTGGGCAGGGGGAGGTCGCCCCTTATCCTTCCTATAGAAAAACAACGCCTCTGTTTTACTAGGGGCGACCTCCATTCCTAAGGCCCCGATGGAGCGTACGACAGCGCGGACGGCGGTGTTGGCGCCGTCACGCGCTTCCATCCATATCCTCCCCCGGGACACCACCAAAGTATCATCTGCATAGCAGAATACGTGGGTGTCCCGAGGGAGAGCAGTGCGGAGTACACTGTCATAGGCGAGATTCCATAGCAGGGGCCCCAACACTGACCCCTGCGGAACCCCGCATGACAGCGGCCTGCCGACTGCCAGCATCTCCTGATCGGTGTATAGGAGCTGCCTGTCACGGAAGTAATCCCACACTATCTCTCGGAGGTATATGGGGAAGCCATGATGTTCCATGGCTTCCCCCAGCAGTCCGTCCGTCTGTCAGCGTGCGTGCGTGCGTGCGTCTGCGTGCGTGCGTGCGTGTGTGTGTGTGTCTGTCCGTCCGTCTGGCTGCTGCGTGCGTGCGTGGTGTGTGTGTGTATGCATATTTATGTATCGTCAGCTGATTGCAGCAGGCGCCTCGCGTAAACACCCGCGTAACGGTGAGTGGTCCGCCCCTGCTTGTCTCTTGTACTCGACTCACGATACGCTACCTATTTTCCTTTGTATTTTGAAAACTAAGCTCCGGAAAAATTTTTGGCAAAGGAAAAGTTGTCTTAGAATACGCTTAGGAATATGTCTCTTTAAAGACATACGGTTATTTTGAATCACCCTGTATATATACAGGGTGACCCATTTTAATCTATCACCCCAAATATTTCCGTTCCTTTGCATTTTACAAGAAAATGTTTCAGACAAAAGTTGTATAGTTTCAAGGGGGCCATAAACGGTTCCATTGGTTTGACCTTGGATAGTCGTTTGAAGATCACACGAAGGTCACCTTCAATCTTTTAAATTGAAACTACTACTTTTCATTACATACTCTTGAAGCTTATTTTGAGAGCTTTCCAAAACACTATAATAAAGTTATATTCCATTAAGTATTTTTCGTGTTATGGAGGTTTAAAAGTTACAATACTGCCGGCATTAGCGTTATCCGAGATGTACCACGTGGAGGTTGCACGGTCAGATTTACATCTCTTTTGTGTGTGTGTGTGTGTGTGTGTGTGTGTGTGTGTGTGTGTGTGTTGTGTGTGTGTGTGTGTGTGTGTGTGTGCGTGCGTGCGTGTGTGTGTGCGCGCGCGCACGTATGTAATATAAATAAAAATAAATTGTTTATTATAAATACAATTAGATATTGAATTTAAATAATTTTTATAGTATAAACTGTATATAGATTATACAGGGTGCGGCAAAATAACCTCCCTATTTTTAAATGCTAATAAAAAATACAGTTTTTTCCAAAAAACAAATTTATTTATTTTAACTTATTCTATTACATGGGAGTTTTTTTTCTACTTTGTTTTAAAAAGAATATCAGATAAGTGGTGGCCATGGTTATCAATACACTGTTGCAACCGAATTCTGAAACTGTCATGGACTCTTTCGAGCATGGCTTGAGGTACGCGCTGAACTTCCTCGCGTATTGCTTGCTTCAGATCTTGCAGGTTCCTGGGGCGATGTTTGAACACCTCGGCCTTTAAGTAACCCCACAGAAAAAAGTCACATGGGGTTAAATCGGGTGATCGTGCTGGCCAGACAATGTCCCCTCCCCGAGAAATCAATCGGCCAGGAAACATTTGCCTCAAAATGTTTATTGCTATTCGGGCAGTATGGGCTGTGGCACCGTCCTGCTGGAACCACACATTCTCGAAAGCCCTCTGTTGTAGGGCAGGTTCAAAAAATTCATGCTCGAAAGAGTCCATGACAGTTTCAGAATTCGGTTGCAACAGTGTATTGATAACCATGGCCACCACTTATCTGATATTGTTTTTAAAACAAAGTAGAAAAAAAACTCCCATGTAATAGAATAAGTTAAAATAAATAAATTTGTTTTTTGGAAAAAACTGTATTTTTTATTAGCATTTAAAAATAGGGAGGTTATTTTGCCGCACCCTGTATATGTATAGACTAAATATAGACAATTTATTTTTATTTATATTACATACAGATAAAAAGAAGAAAAGTATATGACATTAGATATATAGTGTTATATACATATTTGTCAAATTGAAACATATTTAGTTTCTATTTATTGCACGTTTGGTATATGCAAAGCCATGATATAATAAAGCTATGCACAAGATGAAATAGACATGTGCAAAGTGTCTAAGAGATATCAGATATGATAAAATATTTATTTCACATATATACAGGGTGTTCCAGATCAACCGCAGGTCCTTGAAGGAGAGGATAGATCTCGACAATGTGAGTAAAAAATGTCTTTACAAGAAAGTTGTGAGATCAATAGTTTTTGAATAAAACGCATTAGAAGTTAACCAACCATGGGGCCCGCATTTCGCGCCGTCAGGAGCGGCGCGGCATGAACCATTCTTGTTCGCAATACATTCTACCACATTAATTACTCGTAACATTTGTTAATAAAATGTACAATTAACAATAAAGTTAATAATTACTTGTCGTTCAGTAATTGTAAAATTAAGTTTTGTAGAAGCTATTTTTTCATATCGTAATCATATCGTTTAGAAATTATTATTAATACTATCACGTTAGTAAACATTAAAATAAAAATCAATTGTTTTAAACAATTGTTTGTGTATAAAAATAAATTCTTCAGTTACTAGACAAACATTTTTTTCACTAAATACATAATTTCACTATTACTCTCAGTTGTTAATTTATTTGTCGACATTATTTCATAATAAGCCATTTAATTATAAACAATTTCAAATAGTCATACGAATTTTTCAATCACGAAATCATGGTATCACTGTCTATTTTCATTATCTTATTAAATAAAGTTTACGTGTTCGTAAAAATTAAAACTAAGAAATGGTCAAGTAAGCTGACGATAGACGCGAAGTAAATTTCAACCACTTTATTTTAATCAATTGTTTTTAATTTGTCGTTGGTTTTTAATTTGTCATGTAAATAATTATTGATATTACAATTTGAATTATACTTTTATGATTGTAACAGAAATATTTCCATAGAAGATTCTTTAAAATTGGGGATCAATGCATACATACTTTGACAATTTAAAACTCTTCGAATTAAGATTCTTCGTTGATGCCGCTTCGGATATTTCCAAAAATCAGTAGCAACATCAGTAGCAAAAACGATGGAAAACAAATGAAAACAATTACGAGTAATTGAAGTGGCAGAATGTATTTCGAACGAGAATGGTTCATGCCGCGCCGCTCCTGACGGCGCGAAATGCGGGCCCCGTGGTTGGTTAACTTCTAATGCGTTTTATTCAAAAATTATTGACTTCACAACTTTCTTGTAAGGACATTTTTTACTCACATTATCGAGATCTATCCACTCCTTCAAGGACCTGCGGTTGATCTGGAACACCCTGTATATATGTATATATGTATGTATGTATATATATGTATATACATATATATAAAGTACTATACATTTATAAAATTGAAAAAAAGGTTTAACTAAAGAAAAATATACTTTTTTTAATTTTAGCCATATACAGGGTGGGGAAAATGTACCGGGACACCTAAATAACTTCTGAACGGTTTGAGATATTGGATTGAAATTTACGGGGTTACAATAGTATCACACAATCTACCACATAACACCAAAAACGCTCATTTTAACACCCCCGGGGGGTGGGGGGAAGGGAGGCGAAAAAATCTTAAATGGAATATGGGATCGAGTGAGAGTTTGTTCGAAAGAGCGAAACAAGAACGGCGCGATGTCGCCGAGATCTCTACGATTTTTTTTCGCAGAGTTATGATCATTTAAACATTGAGATTTCGCAGTAGCGGAGGGTGTGTGTGCGTGTGTGCAAATGTGTTTCACAGAAGAGACAGGGACCCCGTGGTTCGTCAATTCCACAGTAGTTAACGACTCCAAACCCCCTCTGCTGTGTGTGTGTGTGTGTGTGTGTGTGTGTGTGTGTGTGTGTGTGTGTGTGTGTGTGTGTGTGTGCGTGTGCGCGCATGTACGTGTGTGCGCATGTGCGTGCATGTGTGTGCAAGACAAGTGTGGGTGTGTGTGTATAATCAACTAAGGCAATTGTAGAAAGGTTTATATCAATTGTTTAAAATGTGCACCGTCAACTGTTTCACAACAAGCTATCCGATGATAAAAAGATAAAACGGCATTTTGAATGTAATTATGAGGGATAAGAGCAGCTTCCTGAAGAATCCGATTTCGTAATTCATCCAGATTTTGTGGTTTTGTTTTGTAAACTCTTTCTTTTAAGTAACCCCACAGAAAGTAGTCGAGAGGTGTTAGGTCAGGCGATCTAGGAGGCCATTCGATAGCTCCTCTCCTACCTATCCATCGCTTAGGAAACATTGTGCTAAGATAATGACGGACGTTCCTTCCGTAATGCGGTGCAGCACTATCTTGTTGAAACCATGTGTCCTCAAAATTGTCCCCCACGATTGCCTGTATTGCTGGAATTATTTCATGTCTTAGCATATCCTCGTACTTCGCAGCTGTTAAATTTCCATCGATGAAAAATGGACCAATGACGGCATTATTGAGAATACCTGCCCACACATTTAATTTTTGAAGATACTGCGTGTGTGTTCCTTCAATCCAGTGAGGATTTGCGTCAGACCAGAATCTACAATTGTGTCGATTAACGTTGCCATTTATCTGAAATGTTGCTTCATCTGAGAAAACTATGTTTGATAGAAAGTTAGGATCCTCGTCTATTCTTTCCATCATCAACTCACAAAATTCAATGCGTCTATCAAAATCATCCTCATTTAGCTCTTGCACAAGATGGGCTTTATAGGGATGAAATTTATTATTTTTTAATATTTTAAGAACAGACTTTTTATCAATGTCATGTTGCAAAGCAACTTTACGACTTGAATCATGCGGATTTTCGATGAAAGATTGTAGAACATCCAATGATTTTTCTGGATTTGTTGCTGACTTTGGCGTACCTAATACTGGACGATTTTTAACACTTCCAATTGAAACGCCTTATCGTTCTCTCGACTGTAGATCTTAAAATGGCAGTACCTTCATTGCGAAAAGTTTCATTGAAAAGCTGTCTCACGTCATTGTACGATCTCAATCGATCGCCCCAGCCTCTCATCATCAAAAGAGATATGCATTCTCGTTCAGAAAGACGTAACATCGTTGACTGAAGAGATAAAAACTAAATAAACTAATACTTGGATGCTCAAGTGTTAAAAGTTATTAAAAATACAGCGAAGAGTAAAAATCACGGATTGTGATACAGTAAACTGTAATGAATGTTCAAAAATTAACTCGGGAAGCGAAAATTGAACAGAACTTGGGTACGATCTAAGATTGAAATCAATTTCAACCGTGATCGTGATCCAAACTTTGAGGAAGAACCTGGAAACGAAAAACTGAGACCACGTGCGCTGACAATAAACGGCAGTGCTACGGTTTTGGGAATAATTCATGTTTTGATTTATCGATCGACCGATTTAGCGAGCACGGATCGTCCCAGAGGGTGGATGCCGCTCCTTGAATTACGCGAACCGTGACAAGTACTCTCGGTACGCATTGCAAGTACGAAACAGTTTGACGCACGCACATACGCACACACGTACATGCACACACACACACACACACACCCGGTCTTGCACACGCACATACGCACACACACCCTCCGCTACTGCGAAATCTCAATGTTTAAATGATCATAACTCTGCGAAAAAAAATCGTAGAGACCTCGGCGACATCGCGTTGTTCTTGTCTCGAAAAGCTCTTTCAAACAAACTCTTACTCGATCCCATATTCCATTTAAGATTTTTTCGCCTCCCTTCCCCTTCACCCCCCGGGGGTGTTAAAATGGGCGTTTTTGGTGTTATGTGATAGATTGTGTGATACTATTGTAACCCCGTAAATTTCAATCCGATATCTCAAACCGTTCAGAAGTTATTTAAGTGTCCCGGTACTTTTTCCCCACCCTGTATGATAAATACAAAATTAATTATTTTATAAATTAATATAATACAATTACATGTATTGAATATAGTTATCTTTATTTTACACTTTACACCATGACACAATGATACAAATAATGAATACAACAATATATGTAGTTATGTATGTATATTACATATGTATTATATTTTATTCATTATGGTATATATATACAGGGTGTCCCATTATAAAACATCCAGTCGAATATTTTGAAAACCAAGCCCGGGAGAGAAAAATTTTTCAGACAAAAGTTATTTGGTTTCGAAGGGCCCATAAGATGATACCATTGGTTTGACCTTGAAGAATTATTTGAAAGTTACATGAAAGTCACCTCAATTTTTTTAAATGGCATCCCCTATTTTTTATTACATATTCTTGTAGCTGACTTCAAGAGCTTTCCAAAACACTATAATAAAGTATTTTTTCATTAAGTATTTTCCGAGTTATAAAGCTTGAAATAATTTCTTAATTTTACATAAACTGTAAAATATCTCGTAAAATATTCACTTTTCGATAACCTTACCTCAATACTTTTATGCACAGAATAATGAGAGGAATCAATTGGTGTAAAGAAAACACATAGTTATTTTTAAGAAAAAATATGTAATTGTTAGTTACAAATTGTATATTTTTTCTTAAAAACAACTATGTGTTTTCTTGACACCAATTGGTTCCTCTCATTATTCTGTGCATAAAAGTATTGAGGTAAGGTCATCGAAAAGTAAATATTTTACGAGATATTTTACAGTTTATGTAAAATTAAGAAATTACTTCAAGCTTTATAACTCGAAAAATACTTAATGAAAAAATACTTTATTATAGTGTTTTGGAAAGCTCTCGAGATAAGCTAGAAGAATATCTAATGAAAAATAGGGGTTTCGATTTAAAAAATGAAAGGTGACCTTCACGTGACCTTCAAGTAACTATTCAAGGTCAAATTAATGACACCATTTTATGTCCCCCTTAAAACCATACAACTTTTGTCTACAACATTTTTTGATAGAATCGCATCCCTAGCTTTTAAATGGGGTGGACGGGTGGTCTGGGACACCCTGTATATATACATATATACAGGGTGTCCCATTATAAAACATCCAGTCAAATATTTCGAAAACCAAGCCCGGGAGAGAAAAATTTTTCAGACAAAAGTTATTTGGTTTCGAGGGGCCCATAAGATGATACCATTGGTTTGACCTTGAAGAATTATTTGAAAGTTACATGAAAGTCACCTCAATTTTTTTAAATGGCATCCCCTATTTTTTATTACATATTCTTGTAGCTGACCTCGAGAGCTTTCCAAAACACTATAATAAAGTATTTTTTCATGAAGTATTTTCCGAGTTATAAAGCTTGAAATAATTTCTTAATTTTACATAAACTGTAAAATATCTCGTAAAATATTTACTTTTCGATGACCTTATCTCAATACTTTTATGCACAGAATAATGAGAGGAATCAATTGGTGTAAAGAAAACACATAGTTGTTTTTAAGAAAAAATATGTAATTGTTAGTTACAAATTGCATATTTTTTCTTAAAAACAACTATGTGTTTTCTTGACACCAATTGGTTCCTCTCATTATTCTGTGCATAAAAGTATTGAGGTAAGGTCATCGAAAAGTAAATATTTTACGAGATATTTTACAGTTTATGTAAAATTATGAAATTATTTCAAGCTTTATAACTCGGAAAATACTTAATAAAAAAATACTTTATTATAGTGTTTTGGAAAGCTCTTGAAGTCAGCTACAAGAATATGTAATAAAAAATAGGGGATGCCATTTAAAAAAATTGAGGTGACTTTCATGTAACTTTCAAATAATTCTTCAAGGTCAAACCAATCATCTTATGGACCCTTCAAAACCAAATAACTTTTGTCTGAAAAATTTTTCTCTCCCGGGCTTGGTTTTCAAAATATTCGACTGGATGTTTTATAATGGGACACCCTGTATATATATACCATAATGAATAAAATATAATACATATGTAATATACATACATAACTACATATATTGTTGTATTCATTATTTGTATCATTGTGTCATGGTGTAAAGTGTAAAATAAAGATAACTATATTCAATACATGTAATTGTATTATATTAATTTATAAAATAATTAATTTTGTATTTATCATACAGGGTGGGGAAAAAGTACCGGGACACTTAAATAACTTCTGAACGGTTTGAGATATCGGATTGAAATTTACGGGGTTACAATAGTATCACACAATCTATCACATAACACCAAAAACGCCCATTTTAACACCCCCGGGGGGTGGGGGAAGGGAGGCGAAAAAATCTTAAATGGAATATGGGATCGAGTAAGAGTTTGTTTGAAAGAGCTTTTCGAGACAAGAACAACGCGATGTCGCCGAGGTCTCTACGATTTTTTTTCGCAGAGTTATGATCATTTAAACATTGAGATTTCGCAGTAGCGGAGGGTGTGTGTGCGTATGTGCGTGTGCAAGACCGGGTGTGTGTGTGTGTGTGTGCATGTACGTGTGTGCGTATGTGCGTGCGTCAAACTGTTTCGTACTTGCAATGCGTACCGAGAGTACTTGTCACGGTTCGCGTAATTCAAGGAGCGGCATCCACCCTCTGGGACGATCCGTGCTCGCTAAATCGGTCGATCGATAAATCAAAACATGAATTATTCCCAAAACCGTAGCACTGCCGTTTATTGTCAGCGCACGTGGTCTCAGTTTTTCGTTTCCAGGTTCTTCCTCAAAGTTTGGATCACGATCACGGTTGAAATTGATTTCAATCTTAGATCGTACCCAAGTTCTGTTCAATTTTCGCTTCCCGAGTTAATTTTTGAACATTCATTACAGTTTACTGTATCACAATCCGTGATTTTTACTCTTCGCTGTATTTTTAATAACTTTTAACACTTGAGCATCCAAGTATTAGTTTATTTAGTTTTTATCTCTTCAGTCAACGATGTTACGTCTTTCTGAACGAGAATGCATATCTCTTTTGATGATGAGAGGCTGGGGCGATCGATTGAGATCGTACAATGACATGAGACAGCTTTTCAATGAAACTTTTCGCAATGAAGGTACTGCCATTTTAAGATCTACAGTCGAGAGAACGATAAGGCGTTTCAATTGGAAGTGTTAAAAATCGTCCAGTATTAGGTACGCCAAAGTCAGCAACAAATCCAGAAAAATCATTGGATGTTCTACAATCTTTCATCGAAAATCCGCATGATTCAAGTCGTAAAGTTGCTTTGCAACATGACATTGATAAAAAGTCTGTTCTTAAAATATTAAAAAATAATAAATTTCATCCCTATAAAGCCCATCTTGTGCAAGAGCTAAATGAGGATGATTTTGATAGACGCATTGAATTTTGTGAGTTGATGATGGAAAGAATAGACGAGGATCCTAACTTTCTATCAAACATAGTTTTCTCAGATGAAGCAACATTTCAGATAAATGGCAACGTTAATCGACACAATTGTAGATTCTGGTCTGACGCAAATCCTCACTGGATTGAAGGAACACACACGCAGTATCTTCAAAAATTAAATGTGTGGGCAGGTATTCTCAATAATGCCGTCATTGGTCCATTTTTCATCGATGGAAATTTAACAGCTGCGAAGTACGAGGATATGCTAAGACATGAAATAATTCCAGCAATACAGGCAATCGTGGGGGACAATTTTGAGGACACATGGTTTCAACAAGATAGTGCTGCACCGCATTACGGAAGGAACGTCCGTCATTATCTTAGCACAATGTTTCCTGAGCGATGGATAGGTAGGAGAGGAGCTATCGAATGGCCTCCTAGATCGCCTGACCTAACACCTCTCGACTACTTTCTGTGGGGTTACTTAAAAGAAAGAGTTTACAAAACAAAACCACAAAATCTGGATGAATTACGAAATCGGATTCTTCAGGAAGCTGCTCTTATCCCTCATAATTACATTCAAAATGCCGTTTTATCTTTTTATCATCGGATAGCTTGTTGTGAAACAGTTGACGGTGCACATTTTAAACAATTGATATAAACCTTTCTACAATTGCCTTAGTTGATTATACACACACACCCACACTTGTCTTGCACACACATGCACGCACATGCGCACACACGTACATGCGCGCACACGCACACACACACACACACATACACACACACACGCACGCACACACACACACACACACACACACACACAGCAGAGGGGGTTTGGAGTCGTTAACTACTGTGGAATTGACGAACCACGGGGTCCCTGTCTCTTCTGTGAAACACATTTGCACACACGCACACACACCCTCCGCTACTGCGAAATCTCAATGTTTAAATGATCATAACTCTGCGAAAAAAAATCGTAGAGATCTCGGCGACATCGCGCCGTTCTTGTCTCGCTCTTTCGAACAAACTCTCACTCGATCCCATATTCCATTTAAGATTTTTTCGCCTCCCTTCCCCCCACCCCCCGGGGGTGTTAAAATGAGCGTTTTTGGTGTTATGTGGTAGATTGTGTGATACTATTGTAACCCCGTAAATTTCAATCCGATATCTCAAACCGTTCAGAAGTTATTTAGGTGTCCCGGTACATTTTCCCCACCCTGTATATGGCTAAAATTAAAAAAAGTATATTTTTCTTTAGTTAAACCTTTTTTTCAATTTTATAAATGTATAGTACTTTATATATATGTATATACATATATATATATACATATTATACATATACAGGGTGTTCCAGATCAACCGCAGGTCCTTGAAGGAGTGGATAGATCTCGATAATGTGAGTAAAAAATGTCCTTACAAGAAAGTTGTGAAGTCAATAATTTTTGAATAAAACGCATTAGAAGTTAACCAACCACGGGGCCCGCATTTCGCGCCGTCAGGAGCGGCGCGGCATGAACCATTCTCGTTCGAAATACATTCTGCCACTTCAATTACTCGTAATTGTTTTCATTTGTTTTCCATCGTTTTTGCTACTGATGTTGCTACTGATTTTTGGAAATATCCGAAGCGGCATCAACGAAGAATCTTAATTCGAAGAGTTTTAAATTGTCAAAGTATGTATGCATTGATCCCCAATTTTAAAGAATCTTCTATGGAAATATTTCTGTTACAATCATAAAAGTATAATTCAAATTGTAATATCAATAATTATTTACATGACAAATTAAAAACCAACGACAAATTAAAAACAATTGATTAAAATAAAGTGGTTGAAATTTACTTCGCGTCTATCGTCAGCTTACTTGACCATTTCTTAGTTTTAATTTTTACGAACACGTAAACTTTATTTAATAAGATAATGAAAATAGACAGTGATACCATGATTTCGTGATTGAAAAATTCGTATGACTATTTGAAATTGTTTATAATTAAATGGCTTATTATGAAATAATGTCGACAAATAAATTAACAACTGAGAGTAATAGTGAAATTATGTATTTAGTGAAAAAAATGTTTGTCTAGTAACTGAAGAATTTATTTTTATACACAAACAATTGTTTAAAACAATTGATTTTTATTTTAATGTTTACTAACGTGATAGTATTAATAATAATTTCTAAACGATATGATTACGATATGAAAAAATAGCTTCTACAAAACTTAATTTTACAATTACTGAACGACAAGTAATTATTAACTTTATTGTTAATTGTACATTTTATTAACAAATGTTACGAGTAATTAATGTGGTAGAATGTATTGCGAACAAGAATGGTTCATGCCGCGCCGCTCCTGACGGCGCGAAATGCGGGCCCCATGGTTGGTTAACTTCTAATGCGTTTTATTCAAAAACTATTGATCTCACAACTTTCTTGTAAAGACATTTTTTACTCACATTGTCGAGATCTATCCTCTCCTTCAAGGACCTGCGGTTGATCTGGAACACCCTGTATATATGTGAAATAAATATTTTATCATATCTGATATCTCTTAGACACTTTGCACATGTCTATTTCATCTTGTGCATAGCTTTATTATATCATGGCTTTGCATATACCAAACGTGCAATAAATAGAAACTAAATATGTTTCAATTTGACAAATATGTGTATATAACACTATATATCTAATGTCATATACTTTTCTTCTTTTTATCTGTATGTAATATAAATGAAAATAAATTGTCTATATTTAGTCTATACATATATAGTCTATACATATACAGTTTATACTATAAAAATTATTTAAATTCAATATCTAATTGTATTTATAATAGACAATTTATTTTTATTTATATTACATACAGATAATAAAAGAGCGCGCGCGCGCGCGCGCGCACACACACGCACGACAGGCACACGCACACACCACACAGATCCACACACACACACACACACACACTTTTAAATCTGGTGGACGGGTGGTCTGGGACACCATTGTAGTATAAGTACTTATCGGACTGCTCTCGTATACATATATACGAGGTATGACAATAAAGTTCGCGGACTGATTTTTTTGCTGACAGTATGGCAACACTGGAGTCATATGAACGAGTCAGCTGTGTTTGTTTACTTGACTAGTTGTCTCCCAATTTTTTTCAGTTCCACAGTTGACATTGTTTTGAGTGTAGATCTGTTTTTGTGCCCGTGTGTTTGCTACATTGCCGATGGAAAGCGATCGTGATTTTGAAGAGCAGCGAGTTGTGATGAAATTCCTTGTGAAGGCGAGAAAAACGAACGCAGAAATTCATGAAATGATGAACACTGTTTATGGTGAGTGTCTGGTAAAGAGAAGTTCGTTTTACAAGTGGGTGGGGAGGTTCAGAAGTGGGAGGGACACCACGGAAGATGACGAGCGCGCGGGGCGCCCCACCACCGCACGCAGTGCGGTCTCTGTGAAGAAAATTGAAGAACTAATAAACTCTGACCGCCGCTTAACTATCAGAGACGTTGCTGAAGTCACCGGAATCAACAGAGAAACTGTGCGTCTTATTCTCACACAAGATTTGGGGATGTCCAAGCTTTGTGCAAAGATCGTTCCAAAAAACTTGTCAGACGACCAAAAACAAAATCGACTGCGTGTTTGTCAAGATTGGTTGGCGAACGCCGGAATCTTTTCAAACGTGATTACGGGGGACGAAACATGGATTTATGAGTACGATCCCGAAACAAAGAAGCAAAGCATGGAATGGAAAAAGAAAAGCGAACCACGGACGAAAAAGGCCAGGATGTCAAAATCAAAAATCAAGGCCATGCTGATGCTTTTTTTTGACTCTCGTGGAATCGTTCTGCAAGAATGGGTGCCCCAGGGCCAGACAGTAAATTCTGCTTACTACCTGGAAGTAATGAAACGTTTGCGAGATAGAGTTCGCAAAAAGAGACCCGATTTGTGGCAAAACCAGTCGTGGGTGCTTCACCACGATAATGCGCCATCACACACGGCTATCATTGTCAAGCAATTTTTGGCCCGAACAAGCACCACAGTCATCGAGCACCCCCCATACTCACCGGATTTGGCGCCCTGTGACTTTTATTTATTCCCCAAGATTAAGGAAAAATTAAAGGGGCACCACTTTCAGACTCTGGAGACCATTAAAGAGTCAACGGCGCAGGCGCTGTCAGAGGTAACTTCGAAACAATTTGACGAGTGCTTCGAAGGCTGGAAAAGACGAATGGAGAAGTGCATTACTGCTCAGGGGGAGTATTTTGAGGGATGTAATGTGTAGCTATATTATTTTTTGTAAATAAAGAATTTTACGATACTAGTCCGCGAACTTTATTGTCATACCTCGTATATATATATATATATATATATATATTGTCACGTCGTCGCGAGTCACGAGCGCACGCACGTCCTCGGCGCCGCTGCGCCGCGACGCGGATCAAAAAGGTACGCACGGCGGAGGATCGCGCCTCCGCCTCGCCAAGCTTCCCGCGCTTCCGGCCACGACAATACACGAATTTCGTTGGGCGCCAGACGCGTCGTAGACGCGTCAACTAAACCGAAACCGCGATAACAACTTGCCGCCGGTCGCACGCGAAGGGCCGGCTACCCTACGTCGGTAGAGGGGCGGGGCGGTGCCTCTCAGTCACACTCGGTGTCCACGCTCACGGCGTAGTAATCCTACTCTCCCGCGACACACGCTCCATCCACACAGCGCTCGCGAAACCGCACCAACTACACACGACAACAACCACACAGCACCAGCCACTCTCGGTATCCTCAGGAAAAGCGGCCCGACCCGCTCGCGCGGACGCGTATCCCCGGGGCTCGTATCGCTCACGCGAATGGTCCTTTCGCGAGGCCTCCTGCCGCCGAAACGGGACCTCTCGCCCCCGATTCCGCTCACTAACACACCCACTTACCCGTCGCTACGGACGGGTCGCCACCGCTACGCAACGCGCCGGCATCCGGGCACGATCGTCGTCCCCCTTCGCGGGCACGTGGCTGTACAACCCCTCGCTTGGGGGAACGGGCAACCTCACCGGTGACGCGGGTCCTCGGCTTCCTCGGGGCCCCTCCTGGCGACGAGCACTCCGTCCTGACAACTACCAACTCGATACTCTCCCCTTCAGGGCGCAAATCTACTCGGCTTCGGCCTCACTTCCGCTCACCTCGGTAGCTCGCACGCAAGAGAGCGTTCGTCCCGCGGATCGATTTTCCATCGATCCGCGGGCGGCGCGATCGTGCCCATCCCCCACCTGATTGGCGTGGGGTGGCGCGACCTAGGGGCGCGGGGGTTTCAAACGCGATAGCGGGCCCGCGCCGCTCTCGCGGCCGGTCGCCACCGGTCTTTGGAGGGTGATCTGGGCTCGCCTCGGCGTCCACCTCCCTGTTTGGGGGACTCGCGGGGTGTCCTCTGCTTCCCCTCTCGGAGGCGACTCCCCGCGTCGTCGGTCAACGTGCTGGGCGCGACGCTCGTCTCGGCCGCTCCTTCCGGTGGGTTCCTCCGGCGCGTGCCTTCCTGCGGACTGGTCTCGCCGCATTACCGCCCCGGCCCCTGGTCGCCGCGCCTCCAGTCGTTGGTCTCTCAGGCTTCCCGGCGGCCGAATCCCCCGGTGGGTCCTCTCCAGGTAGAATGCCAGTGGTCGTCGGGTGAGGTGCCATACAAAGTAACACGCCTAATTAGTACTAATCCTTCTTTCGCTACAACGACCCCGGGGATGTCGGTTCGCTCGATAGCCCTCGGCGCGGACGCGAGGCCGTGCCCCTATGACAGTGGCGAGACGCGGCCACTCCACGCGGAGCGGCCACGTCACAATATACAGGGTGTTTGATAATTCGAACGTCAACCGTAAAATGCAAGTAGAGTAGGTTAAACTGAGTAGAAAAGTCCTGTATCATTTTGCGATTTTCGTAATAATTAATGAGATATTAATTAAAGAAGATCGACCAATACGCGCGAATCTAAGCGCGCGGCGAGAAGAGACAACCCACGATTATTGTGTAGCGTTTGAGTGCGCGGGGAGAAGGAACAGCCTACCGAGAGGGAGAGAGAGATGCAAAACAATGCGAGAGAACAATTCGGGGCGGTCGCCGCGGTATTCTAGTATTACGCGCTTCTCGCAACGCTTTGTCACGCGCCTAAACAATCGCGTAACAATGGTTGTGGCTATTCCTTCTCCCCGCGCGCTAAAATGCTAGACAATAATGGTAGGCTGTTCCTTTTCCCCGCGTACTCAAACGCTACACAATAATCGTGGGTTGTCTCTTCTCGCCGCGCGCTTAGATTCGCGCGTATTGGTCGATCTTCTTTAATTAATATCTCATTAATTATTACGAAAATCGCAAAATGATACAGGACTTTTCTACTCAGTTTAACCTACTCTACTTGCATTTTACGGTTGACGTTCGAATTATCAAACACCCTGTATATATATATATATATATATATATATATATATATATATATATACAGGGTCTACCAAAAGTGTGGAAACCCCTAAATATCTCGGAAAATATACGTTTTACAGAAAAGTGTTTCGAACAAAAGTTGTAGGGTTTAAAAAGATCCATATACTGATTCTATCAGATTGACCTTGGATGGCGTCGTCAAGGTCACATTGACTTTTTTAAATGGCACCCCCTACATTTGATTGCATATTCTTATAGCTTAATTCAAGAGCTTTCCAAAACACTATAATAATGTTCATTTTTATTAAGTACTTTTCGAGTTATGAGGGTTGAATGTTAGAGTACCGCCGGTTTTAACATTATCCAAGGTGTACTACATGGAGGTTACTCGCTCGGATTTGCATCTGTTGTGTGTGTGATCCAGCCAACTATAAGGCAAGATCGGTCGTGGATCCAGCCAACTAAGACAAGATCGGTCGTGGATCCAGTCAGCAAAAGCAAAGACCCAACCAAATTATAATCGAGCATTTAAAAACCTGGAAAGTAATCGACATAGTAAACATAGTAAACAAATTTGTGGATGCTTATTTATCATAATAATTGTTTGAAATGCGTGTGCGTGCGTGCGGTGCGTGTATACAGAGATCAGGTTAGGTTGCACCAGACAATTGCAGATGTGTTTTAATGTGTTAAAGTAAATGCTGAAAGTGGCTGCCATGTACTTCCTGACAATATGCTAATCTTTGGTAGAATGTAGAAATGACTTTACGATTCGTTTCAAAAGGTATCAATGCCATTTCATCCCTTATTCGCTGTATCAATTCGTTGATGGTTTCAGGTTTTGTTCTGTAAACCTTACTCTTCAGGTATCCCCATAGATAATAATCAAGAGGAGTTAGATCTGGTGACCGAGGTGGCCAATCCTCTCCTCCCTCATTTCTGTTCCTTCTTCCTATCCACCGTAGCGGAAAAGTCTCATTTAAAATACGACGTGGTCCTGCACCAAAATGAGCAGGAGCTCCATCATGCTGAAACCATATTTCTTGGAAATTATTTGGAAAAGTATTCTGTATAGCTGGAATTATTTGATCTACAAGTAATCTCTCATACCTTTGAGCGTTCAAATTTTCTACAAAAAAAACGGCCCTATTAAATAGCCATCTATTATTCCGCACCATACATTTATTTTTTGTGGATGTTGTGTGTGAGTTTCCCCCAATTTGGATTCTCATCTGACCAGAAACGAAAATTTTGATTATTAACTTCTCCCGTTAAGATGAAAGTTGCCTCGTCTGTAAAAACAATTTAATAAGGGAAGATGGGCCGGACATCTATTAGTGCCATCATTCTTTCACAGAAACGTATACGACGCTCCTCATCTCCGTTTTGCAATTCTTGAACGTATTGCAATTTATATGGATGGAACTTGTTCTTCTTTAAAATTCTCCAAACCGACATGGGAGCAATATCGTGAGTTTGAGCGACTCTCTGAACACTAGAATTGGGATCTTCAACAAATGTCTGCAGAACATCAAGTTGTTTTTCTTCGTTGGTTGCAGACAATGGTCTTCCTGACTTAGAGCGATTTCTTACGCTACCAGTTTGTCTAAAACGTTCTATTGTTTTTAACACAGTGGACTTATTAATTCGACGGTTCGGATACGTGTCATTAAATAATCGAATCTTTCGTTATCACCCCATCCACGCATCATGAGGATAGTGATTCTTTCACGTTCCGATAACTCGCCAGCCATTTTTAAAATGTTTAATTTTAATTAATCGTACGTTGTATTTGGACGATAACAATTAATTTCTGCTTGCTCAAAGCTGAAGTGAGAAGGTGCTCGTTCTTTGATAGCTTTATACATTCTTAGTTGAATGTTAAATGCGAGTTAGACTGCATGTATCGTGCGTCACATAGCGGTAAATGAAGGAACTAATGAGACGTTTTATACACGTTTTATGGAGCAATTTTTTTGGCAATTTGACTTCAGCGAAATATGAGAATATGTTGAGGAATCAGATACTTCTGGCAATACAAGCAATAACAGCTGAAAACTTCGATCAGATATGGTTTCAGCAGGATGGCACAGCACATACGACACATGGCACCACATTACGAAAGAAAAGTTCGTAATTATTTGGACGCAGTTTTTCCTATCTGGTGGATTGACAGAAGAGGAAGGATTGAGTGGCCGCCACGATCGCCAGATTTATCGCACTCGATTGCTTTTTATGGGGTTATCTAAAAAGCAGAGTGTATGAAACAAAACCACTAAATCTAGAGGGTCTTCGTCATCAAATCCTGGAAGAAAGTGCACTAATTGAACCGGTTTTGATTAGAAATGCCGTAACAAGTTTTTACGAACGAATACCACAATGTCAAACAGTGAATGGTGCGCATTTCGAACAATTATTATGATAAATAAGCATCCACAAATTTGTTTACTATGTTTACTATGTCGATTACTTTCCAGGTCTTTAAATGCTCGATTGTAATTTGGTTGGTTCTTTGCTTTTGCTGACTGGATCCACGACCGATCTTGTCTTATAGTTGGCTGGATCACACACACAACAGATGCAAATCCGAGCGAGTAACCTCCATGTAGTACACCTTGGATAATGTTAAAACCGGCGGTACTCTAACATTCAACCCTCATAACTCGAAAAGTACTTAATAAAAATGAACATTATTATAGTGTTTTGGAAAGCTCTTGAATTAAGCTATAAGAATATGCAATCAAATGTAGGGGGTGCCATTTAAAAAAGTCAATGTGACCTTGACCTGACCTTGACGACGCCATCCAAGGTCAATCTGATAGAATCAGTATATGGATCTTTTTAAACCCTACAACTTTTGTTCGAAACACTTTTCTGTAAAACGTATATTTTCCGAGATATTTAGGGGTTTCCACACTTTTGGTAGACCCTGTATATATATATATATATATATATATATTATATATATACAAAATAAATACAAATACATATATACAAAATAAAAATAATTATATAATATATTCAATATGTATATATTTTGTATTTATTATATAGAGATAAATATAAAGAAAGTATATAACATTAGATGTTTATATTATATACACATTTTTCAAGTGTAAGCGTTTTGCTCAGCCTTGCGACAAAATTTTGATCGAGAAAAAAAGTCGTTTCTTTATAATCATTTGAAACGACACATGTACAAAGAATACGCATTAGCATGTAGGGGAGGTTGGGTATCAGTGAATCATGCACTGATTTTTAACTAAAAAAGTATGTAAACAAAAAATTTCTAAATTATTTCATATGAAAGATTTCAGAAATAAATCAATTGGCAGTTTTAACAATTATTTCACATGAAAAATTTCTGAGATAACTCAATTGAAAATTTTCAAAATTGTTTCCTTAGAAAGGTTTCAGAGCTAATTCTTTTTCAAACATTCAAAAGATATATTGCAGAAACCTTGCAAAATTATTGCAGATGATAATGTTTAACACATGAAAGGTTGAAATATTTCTGAAACATTTCTGAAACAATTTTAAAACAGTTTGTGCTGTATGGGTATACATGAATTTTCTCGGAGAGAAGCTTCTTGGAGAGGATGCAACTGCAGATTTTATTATTACATTTGAACGTCTTTGTGACTATTGCATAACACAGACGCAGCGTAAACAGGAAAATGTTTAATGTTAATTTGAACCGACTTTTGCGCGACACAATCAATGTTTTATGCAGAGCGATAGTTTCTCAAGATACAATTTGGAAACAAGGAAAAACTGTAAGTAGCCGAAAAGAGGGTATTCACAACCCATGGGGTGACGCGAGACGGGTCGGGGAGCGGGGGGTGTTTTGCGGGGGGAATGCCATAAGAGATGGGCGAGGGGGGAGAGACGGAAGGCGAGGGCCCCTCAGCGTCCCCCCGTTTCTCGGTGGTGGGGGTATCCCATGGCTTTGAATCCCCACATGGGGTGCGGGGAGCTATGGTTTAGAATACCCACATGGTCGGAATGGGTTATTTTAGAATACCCACATGGTCTGAATGGTTATTTCGCGAGTGGGCGGGGCTTATCTGTGGGTTGGCCACGCCCCCTGCTTATCGGTGGTGGTGGGGGGATCCCATGGTTTTGAACCCCCACATGGGGTGCGGGGGGCTTATCGGCGGTGGTGGAGGGATCCCATGGTTTTGAACCCCCACATGGGGTGCGGGGAGTTGTTGTGGGTCAGAAACCCCTGAGGGGTGTCGTTGGCGTCCGGGGACGCGCTCATCTCCACCGAAAGTCGCGGTGCGGGGGAATCGTGAGTCGGAGACCCCTGAGGGGTGTCGTTGGCGTCCGGAGGACGCGCGCTTATCTCCACCGGAAGTCGCGGTGCGTTTTCCGCCGCGTGAGTTAATTTTCCGGGGGGGGGGGAATCCGACGTTTTTTTCTTTTTCCCCGGGAAGTCGCGGTTCTCCACCGACGGATTCGACGGCGGGGAGTGTCCGGGGCGACGACGACGGTATAAGAGCGTTTTTCGTCGTTCTCGATCGACGTTTTTCGTCGTCGTCGTTGCTCTCGATCGACGTTGGCTCGATTCGTCGATTCGTTTCATCGAATGGGCGATAACGACGTGGAGACGGGCGCGACAAGTGATTCGGATAATTTGTTCTGCGACGAGGAGTTATCGTCGTCGAATTCATTCGCGATCAAACGCGATCGAGGATATTCGTATCTCGAAACGTGCGCATTGAAGGAGGACGATGGAATTTGTCGACTTATCATTTGAGGCGAGAGATTGGTGTTCGGATCGCGGTGCGAGAGAGAATGTGGATAGAAACGACGATAGCGTGTAGCTGTAGAGCGAGAGAGTATACGGAGAGAGTATCGACGAAGAATCGGAAGATTCGACGACGAGCGCAGAAATTTAGAATTCCAGCGGATAACGAAGGTAGGATATTGTGGTTGTCGAAACTTAAGCCATCGTAAAAAAAATGGATGCGAACGATCTTCTCGAGATCGCGACGAGCGTCGTCGACGCGGACGTCACGCTCGTCACGCGTGGGAATGGCGGTGCGACGAGTGTCTGAAGTCGTTGCGAGAGGAGTGTCATCGACGAAACAACGTTGGAACGGTGAATTCTCTGGTGGCTCGAATAGCGCGATTGGAGGGCGCGAGAGTCGAGTTGCGGCGACGTTTCGAGCGCGTAGGCGCTGGGTACGTCGATGGAGAAGGGCACTCGTGGGTGGAGATCGATACCGCGTTCGAAAGACGAGTATCGACCGGCGCGGTGATAAATTGGCGGTACGTCGAGCCTCGACGATTTCTCGACGACGCGAGAGACACGGTGCTGGAGAAGGTGCGCGATAATCTCGAAAGACACGTGTGTTTAAAGGTCAATACTGTATTTAACGGAGAATTCGTCGCTAACAACGAGACCTCCGTGAAGAGTATCGTCACGAAAAATCGGCAGCTCTTCCGTACCTCCGATTTGCAAGAATGGTACGACAGATATGTGGTCGACGTGACTCTGACGGGTTTGGAGGAGTTTCAGGAGCGCGACAGTGGATGAGCGTTGTCACGCATATTAAATATAGTAGTAAACATTAACAAGTGTAATCCCATGCGAGCGGGATGTTGGATCGATATGACGCGATTCGTAAAATTAAAAAAAGCGGTGGTCAACGTGCGAACGACGGATAACGCGTGTTTCGCTTGGGCGGTGATCGCAGCGTTGTATCCCGTCGACAGACACGTCGAGAGTCTCAATCAGCATCCCGATTACCGGGCTGTGTTGAAACTAGATGGCATCGATTTTCCCATGAATCTGAAACAAATTGGAAGATTCGAACGTCTCAACGATATTGATCAACGTGTTCACCCAGAAGGAGCGGAGCGGCAACTCTTTCCCGTGAAATTCGAGGACGCGATCGTTCCTCTGCGACTCACCGATGACAAGAGAGATACACGTTAATCTGTTTTACGTGCCAAACGCGCGACACGGTTCGAGCGAAGATCACTTCGCGTGGATAAAAGACTTGTCGCAATTGGTGGGGAGTCAACTGAGCAAGCATAAAAGAAGAAGTTCATCTGCGATCGGTAGGAAGCGAGTAATTTCTTATATTTTATACGAAACGATCGAAAATTTATTTTAAATAATTGTAGATGTTTGCATTATTTCCACTCGAGAGAAAAGCTCGCCGCTCACGTTTCGGACTGCGGCAGGATGAACGAGTGCGCTATCGTTCTTCCAAGCGAGGATGAGAAGTGGTTGAGTTTCAGCAATCATCAAAGAGAGGAGCGACTTCCCTTCGTGGTGTACGCCGATCTGAAATGCGTGTTGGAGAAGGAGAGCCAGGACGTCGAGCGCGCGACTCTGAACAGATACGCTTATCAGCATCACAGAGCATTCAGTATTGGATATACGTGCGATGTGTGCGCGACGAGGATTATCGCGCCCCGGCGTACAGATTCCGTCGCGGCGAGAACAGTATATCGTGATTCGTCGACGAGCTCAACGCTCTCGCGCTTCGCGCGAAGGAAACGTTGCACATGATCGCGACCATGGTCGAGCTTACTCCCGAAGAGATACACGATTTTCGGAACGCGACTCGTTGTCACATCTGCGAAAAACCGTTCGAATCGGAGGAACTACGCGTGCGCGATCACTGTCACGTCACCGGACGATACAGGGGTCCGGCGCACTCGCGCAATTTGAATTATAAAAATGCGTTTGTCATTCCCGTGTTCTTTCACAATCTATCGGGGTACGACGCGCATTTCATCATTCGAGAGGTCGCCAATAATTTCGAGGGTAAAGTCGAATTGTTACCGTTGACCAAAGAAACGTACATTTCGTTCACGAAACACGTGAAAGAGACGACGCGCGACAGATGGGACACCTGCGTGAAGCTACGATTCGTGGATTCGTTTAAGTTCCTCAGTACGAGTCTTCAGAAATTGGCATCGTATTTCGATAGGGATCGATTACGGATCGCGTGATCGGAATTCTCGGAACTCAGCGACGAGGATTTCGAGCTGCTCACGCGCAAAAGCGTGTTTCCATACGAATACGTCGACAGCGTTGATAAGCTGCTGGAGATCGAGTTGCCTCCGCGCGAGGCGTTTCACAGTTCGTTAACCG